>JAVXUP010004191.1:0-38724 GCA_033070095.1 Escallonia herrerae | reverse complement strand
TAACTGATGAAAAAGACATGGTTATTTAAGGAATTAACAAGAGGAAGATAGTAATCAATAAAGAAGTCAGGTAGACATCAATCACGGAAACACAAATACATCGATGGAACTATCTTCAACAACTGACTTTCCAACCCCAAATGGTCTAACTTATCCAAAGTATATACCTACATAATGTTGTGTCTCGGTTTTTTTTAGCGTGTCGAAATTGCTAGAACCAGGATTCATAATCCATTCAGTTAAATTTGCGGGGCACCATAAAAGTTCAGCATGACATACAAAGCATTCCACCAAAAGGATCATGAAAAATTGTAATTTAAGGACCAAAAATAAATGAAGTCGTAATCTTCCTCACAATATATTAAGTGCCTACATTAGCAATAAGCTCTTCTTGTTAAAAGAAAGAGATCCCCCCCCCCTTTTGTTGGGGGGGGGGGGGGGGTGATGACTTTTTCAGACACCACATGTGAAGTCATTCACAAAAGCAAATTACTTCCAAATTTACAGCTTAGACCTGTGTCTATTTATCACCTATGTATATTTAATCAGGATTTTTCCCAGCCGTGTTATTTCAAAATCGTTTTTGCTGTTCCCAGTTCCTAGGCTGCAAGCATCAGCAAGGCTTGCGTTCTGCACGCTGGAGATAAATAAGTCGGTCATAATGACAACAATCAGGAACACTGTCATCGCCTAATTAAAGCAACAAATTTTACCATATAATACTTCAAACAATTAAGAGACAAACAGATCTTAACCCCCTTCCTAGCTTCACCCTTGGACCTCATAGAATAAAACACAAACTTGAAAAAATAGATGCTCGACAGAAAATCATAATGAGTAAAGTCATTCCTGTTACAAATCCATTCCTAAACAAAACAACAAAAGCACCATCAGTTACGTATTATCCAGTCCTAAGACATATTAAAGAAATAAATAGCCATATAATTTCAAGAAGGCAATAACCAAAAACAAAATTCATTATATGGTTAAGACATCTAAATTTGCAAAAATAAAAAAGCACCATCAATTAAATACTGTATAATCTAATTATAAGACAATACTACAGACATAAATCACCATATAATTTCAAAAAAGGCAATAACAGAAAACAAATTGATCATATAGTTAAGACAGCTATATTTGCAAAACGGGTACCTTGTTGAAATAAGACTCCTCTTGCCCAAGTCCGGGAACCGCCAAAAAACCCGACCCAATACCCGATCCAACCAGCCGGTGGCCAATAACAATACTCGCGCAAAAAGGAAACAGAAACCCCAAAAAAAGCGGTCGATAAAAGGGAGATAAACGAAATCTAACCTAATGTTAACTAAGATTACCACGGCGGTCACTTTTTTCGAGACGCTTGAGACGGTGAGAGCACGAGGCGCCGTAAAACGACATGGTATTGGCGGCGATCATCGGAAGGATACGAGGAAGCGAAGGCATCGAATGCATTGTTCGATGCTCTCCGGTAGAAACCCTAGCCCTAGTTTACACCAAAATCGGCCAAATCAACAAAGAAACTCTGTATTCACGTCCGAGGGATTACCAAATCGAGCAGATAGGATGGATCGGATGGGATCAAGGGGCGAGGTCTGGATCGGACCCCGATGCGTGTTTGGCAACGAGAATCATGTGGCCGTGGGGGTATATTGACTGGATTCCAGTGACGAAGGAAGGTGGATAAAATTCGGGGAGAGAGAGAGAGAGAGCTTGGTCAATGGATCAAGAGAGACAGGCTTCGGACAATTTTTATTTTATGTAGTGGGGAGATATTTGTGATTTACTGGACCTAGAGAGTCCCATAGTTTGCTTTTCGATAGCCAAAAACATTATTCCCAGCCATTTTTTTTTATTTCCAAGAAACTTGTGTTTTGAATCGAGAAAATAATGCGTTTATTTCACCGTCGAGTTCTTAATGACCGTAACGATGATATAATTCCAAACACGCTCCAAAGTGGCTTTTTCAATTTATCTTTATTTTCATTATGCTTGACTATTTTTGCGTGTGCCTTTGAATATATTTTTAAACATTTATAATACTAAAAAAAATTATTTTGGAGAGCGATCAAATTATTTTCTTTTTCATTCTCAAATATCCGGGTATCGTACCATAATTAACACTCCTAACACGGGGGCGCACATATATAGTGCCACTTTAAAATCTTATTTATCATATCAAAAAGTTAAATGGTATTTACATCTTCTGCTTTTTAGAACACTTAGTAGAGATTTAATTTCTGATTGTTTATGGTTGTAAAACAATCAAAATATCAGCCCTGATGAATAAATATAAATGTTTAAAAGCAATATGAAATGATCATAACAGTACCAAAAAAAATGTAAGTGCATGGACATTAATCACATTATAATCATCCTCATAAGAAACCAACACAACCCCCCCACCAAAAAAAAAAATCCCCTATCCATAAAGACAAATAATGGTCACTAAATATATTTACGGACTTTTAATTAGTGATTCTGAAAAATTATTGTTAAGAATTGTTAATCATAAATATCACCAAAAGTAGCATCAACAATATTTATCAATTAGTGGTCACTATATATGGGTTGTATGCTATTTTAGCTATCGAAGTTTTAGTCAAAATCTTTTCTTCTCATTATCTTTTGTGAAAGTCTAACATTTAATTGTTGAGTCAAATATTCAAGTGTAATTATGATTACATTGTAATAGAACTCTCCAGTATTTAACCAAACATGATCAGACAATTACGATTGTCATTGCGATTACGTGATGATACGAAATCGTGAACCAAAGAGGCTCTTATATGACAATCCATGAACCTTTGGTTCACTCTTTATGGTCAGATTCACCCCTTTTATTTTTGCTAGGTGAATTTAGACAATATTATTACCGAGTCATTTTTCAATGTAGGAACATTGGCGCTTGTTCACCTCTTTTAAATCAAAAAATGCTTTTTTAAAACTCTGTACTTTTGTGACAAAAAATGGACTTAATTGCCGTCTCAGTCCACCCCTAGCTAGCTAGTATCTGAGCCGAGAAACTGATGATAGTACGGCATTTTGCTAATTCAATAACTCGAGGAAAGTTTCAAAAGGCTAAAAGGGCTGAAACATAGTACGACTCCGTTTGAAAATATTTTTATTTTTAGTATTTTTTAAAATTTTATAAATTAAAAAAATATATTTGACAGACAGTTTTTATTTTTTTTATTTCAGTTTTGAAAACTAATTTTTACATCCGAGCTGTTTTTGAAACCTTTATTTAGAAATTTTGGGTTTTTAATTTTAGCCTTTATTTTGAGACCCTCACTATCACCACCCTTCCACTGTCACAGCCATTGCTCATCGTCATTTAACACCGTTAGCCACCGCCAGCCATTGCTGGAGGGCCACAGCCGGCCACCCTGCCAACCACCGTTACTCCCCACCACCGCAAACTACCACCAATGAAAAAATTCAAAATAAAAATGGATAATTAAACATCCAAAAGAAAAATCTTAAAATAAAAACTAAATAATCAAACACCCATTTGCTTTGTAAAAAATAAAAACTAAAATAACATTTGAAATCATTTCCAGTTTTGATTTTCTGTTTCCAAAAAAATAAAAACCAGTTTAGTTTTTATTTTTTACAAAAACAAAGGGTATTTGATTACCCAGTTTTTATTTTGAGTTTTTTTATTTTGGATGTTTGATTATCTAATTTTTATTTTAAATTTTTATATGGTGGTGGTTTGCGGTGGCGATGGTGAGGCGTGGCGGTGGCGGCGTCGGTGGTGGTGGCGGCGGCTGTCGGCGGTCGCTGGCTGGGGCTGCCAGCCGCCGGCATTTATCGGCAACTGAGGCTTAGGCGTTGAGTGGTGGCTACCAGCGGTGGAAGGAGGGTGGTAGTCTCAAAATAAAAATCAAAACTCTTAAATGAAAGTTTTTAAAAACTAGTTTTCAAAACTGACAGAAAAAAAAAAACGAAAACTTTGTGTTAAGCGGGTTTTTTTCTCCAATTTACAAAACTGGAGAAAAATTTGAAAACCAAATGGTTTTCAAACAGAGCGTAAACTAGTTTTGATTTTAATTTTTTTGGAAACAGAAAATAAAAAATGATAGTGATTTCAAACGCTACCTAACTTAGAGAGTACACGAATACCACCAAGCCTAGTTTTCTTCCTCCTCAAGCCTCATGACTTTCATGCCACAAAACTTAAAGGGTTCTACTCCAGATCAATAGCGATCTTCTTGACAACAAAATACGCATCGCTCTGGCAATTTTGGGTTGCATTGGTTGTGCAATGGAGATTCGTTGGTGGCTTGTCGTATGATTAGTTGGTTGGATTGGTCACGACTAATTTGTTTACTAGCTAAAGCTTGATGACTAAATCATGGCTAGTTGAGGTTTAAACCAAATGTAGAAGATTAGTTTATTGAAATTATTGGTTTGATGACTCGATTTAGAAATATTTTTGAAGCACCAAAGTTTTAAAAATTAAGAGGAAGCACAAACTATCTAATTTTGAAACTACCTTTTACAACCAGGGTTCAATTGATATAGAACATTTGTTCAAGGACGGAAACCGATTGATGTGGTGTCCAGTGGTACTCGACGGGACGTGGTGGACTTGCATGGAACGAGCTTTTGATACTGAAAACAGTGCTCCCTACGCCCCTTGGCAGGCATTGGTGTTGAGGTACATAGGTTGTGGCACGTGGCAAAGGCCAAACGAATGTCATATCGGTATGAACCGTGGGATTGGGCCTATAGAGCTTGGTTTAGTTTATCTTTGGGTTAAATACATGTTAGTAGCCTGAAATTACCCTGAAGTCTCATTTGAGGGTCTCAAAGTTTATTTTTTATACATAAGGGTCTATAATTTCAAATTTGCAATAAGTAAGGACATCCGTCCAAATTCTTAACGATCTACCCCTTTCCTCAGCTGCATTTTTGGGATTCCATATTTGAAAAATCTCCTTGGGGCTGCAAAATAATAATAAAATTCAAAATAATAATAATAAGGCAGAATTTGCCTAGGAATGGCAATGGAGCAGGTCGGATGTGGGTTTTATAAGATTTGTACCCGCCCCGCTAGTTCAACTACACCACTCCGACCCGCCCCGCCCTGTCCCGTCATCGGGTTAGGGGATAGGAATACCATCCCCGATCCGACGAACTACAAAAAAACCCGACCCCCGCCCCGCCCCACCATGTTTTAAGATGTAATCCAATCCATTGATCTAAACTCCCAAACCCTAGCCACCATCCATATCTTCACCATCTTCTCCCTTCTCTTTTCCAAAAAAATTCAACACCGAACATCCATTATACATGGCCACCAAACACAACAAGTCTCAACGCAAAAAGTCACAACCCCTACCTATTATGTACAAACAGTACGCTATACATATTAGCAATCCACATGACAAAAAACTTAAAATTGAAGATCTTAATATCAAATTCCAAAAGATGAAAATCATACACAGATATAAGAAGAATCCTATTCAATTTATACAAACTAAAATGTATAGAGTCAAAGAGATGCAGCGACCGACGACCGAAGCATCTGATATGCTGCTGCCTCCACATCGGCGGCGGAGGAGCTTTTTCGGCGAGGGGGATTCGGTGGCAGAGGAGCTTCGCCGATGGGGGAGATTCGGCAACAGAGGATTTTACTCAGTGACGTAGCAGCGGCACAAAGAGGAGGTGTGTGGAGATCGTAACATTGCGGCGACACAGAGAGGTGTGTGGAGATAGTGAGACTGGCGGCGCAAAGAGGAGGCCTGAGGAGTTTAAGTGTGGCAGAAGAGAGAAGAGAACATGTGTTTAGGGTTTTGGTGTACTCTATATACTATTTAGATGGACGGCTTAACAGATTTAGGGTTATAAGAAAAATATATATATAAACTACATGCGGGTCGCGGGGCAGGTATGATACCGGGGTGAATTATACCGAGTACAAGCCCGATCCGTACCCGCTGCAGGTTAAGAAAATAACTACCATACTCACCCCATAACCCGGTCAAAGTCAAAATAATCCTCTTCTATCGGTTCGGGGTGGGTCGGAGAACCACCGGGTGCAGACTAAATTGCCATCCTTAAATCTGCCCGCCCTGCCTGACCAGCGTGTGACCAGCCCTTGTATCTTTTCTTTTAATGAAGCCAGGATCCAATCTAGACCCGTAACCTGTAACTCGTTACCCGATCCGCACATTGCCTCTCTCTCTCTCTCTCTCTCTCTCAACACTAATCCAAAAAAAAAAACCTAATCCCTCATCTCCTTTCGCACCGCACCCCTTGGCTCTGCTGCACCCCCTATGGCCTCACTGCCACCCCTATCCATCCCTTGCACCCTCACACCCCATCGCTCTTTCCCTCTCTTCCCTCCTTCATAATCCCCCGCCCTCCCCGCTGGCAGCCCCGCGCCTCCCTTCCCCTTCCTCATATTTTTCCTTTTTCACCTCAGGCTTCGGCCACTTATCAAGGCCGAACCCCCCATCCCAGCCGACCCCACTCCCTATGTGCACCCCCACCCCTCCTCCCCCACAAGGTCGCATGGTCCTATGCCACCGCACAACCCTGCCATATCTCCTTTTCCTCCTATCTTCCACTTTGGCAGAACCCCCAGCCTGGTCAACCCCTCCTAACCTTGCCGACCCCCTACCACCACCCTGGCAAACACCCTCCCTCGCGACCCCCTCCCATGCGCAATCTTCAGCTTCCGTCTCCATCTTCCTTCCCACCTTCGGCATTCCCCAAGACCGCCACTGACCACCCTGCCGGCCAAAACCTTTCATCTAACCTAAAATCCCAAATTGTGTTTGTAATCCTAATTAGGAATTACCAAATACTAAATATGGAATCCCAAAATTGCCCATGACCAAAAGGGTTAGATAGTTAGGAATTTGGACTGATGTTCTTACTTATTGCAAATTTAAAATTACATACCCTTATGTATAAAAATAAATTTTGGAACCCTCAAGTAAGACTTTGGGGTACTTTTAGGATACTAACGTGTATTTAGCCCTTTATCTTTTGCCTGCCTTTATCTTCTTCTTTTAGTAGTTTTGTTTATCTACTAGGTTTGTTTTTATTAAAAAATTTAGAAAAAAAGAGAGAGAAAGAGAAAAAAAAGTGGAAAATCAAAAAAAGCAAGGAAAAGGTGGTTCATTATCGTTGCTTATTTTTGTTATCCTTATAATCTTGTTACTTTTTATATTTTGTTGTAGGTTATTACTTTTATTGTCTTTCCTCTCTCATATACGGGATAATCCGTGTGTCTATGTACTTGCCTACATGTGTAGGATGTAACTTGACTTCTTTTTTCATGGTATATATTTATACTCTTATTAAAAATATACATTATGGTAACTTGCTCTATTTGTAAAGATAATCTTCTTAAACGTAATTCTATGCTATTTTTCTTGTTCTGCTATTTACTTTTATATCGATGAAATTCAAACATCATTGATTAAAAACAATGCATACTGTGCTTTCCTTTGTCACGCTCATTGATGTAGACAATTCTGTTTTTAGATAAAAATGAAACTTGGCGAGATCTCAGTAAAAATAGTCAATATTTTAGTTAAGTACTTAAATGGGTGTTTTTACTTTGGTTCACGTTAATGCCAAAATACATATATTTTCAATAAAGTAGTGTACAATTTCAAAAACAGGTTATACAGCTCTTTCAAAACAAACATTATTTTGATAAAATTCAAATTGCTTCGAAAATAAGCTTATCATTTCCTTTTCGACTGCAATCCTATAAACAAGGCTCGTCCAAGCTGGTTTGTGAGTATGGTATTGAGTTGTGACCTAGCCAATGAAGAACTTATGAAGTTTCTTGATATTTATGTTGATTAAGTAAGGAAAAAAAAAGTAAGGAAAGAATATTTATACACACTTTTAAACACTCCACCTTATACTTTCATTGCTTAAAGCAAATGTAGCAGCATTATTTTAACTTTAATTGAACAAATATTAAAAAAAGGTCTAAAAAAAGCAAAAAATGGTGTTCGAAGGACCACCATTAATACATACTGAATTTGATACATAAGACAAACTTTTCTTTTTCATGCACAACAATGACTTTAGGCAGATTTATACCTAAAACCCTCTATTTTACTACTATTTTTTAGATAACACCACTATGTTTTCAATTTTGTTGCCTAGCACACGGTGTTTATCAAGTTTTGGCACCCAATAGATTTTTGTTAAATTGAGCAAAGTAAACTCACGTTGTGTCATTGGTGTCAAAGTATAAAACACAGGTTAAAGGGTGCAAGCGTGACAAATTAAACACAGGTTATTGGGTGTCACTTTCACTTTGCCTCCTATCTTTGAAAGAAAATTTGAAATTGATTTGAACTAACGTCAACAAAGTACCATTCCGAATATGGAACTACTTGATTCGGGTGGTTGATTCCTTCTCAGTTCACTTATTCCATGCAAATATCATCTCTCACCTTCCTTCTTTACTCCTTTGGCTAGGCTTAATTTGGCTATGTTTTTCGAGGCTTGTAAATATTTGTAGTCTTCAAAAACTAATGATACAATGTTTGAAAAGGTGCCGGTACTTTTTGAACTTATAAACCAGAAAGACGCATTTTTGCATAGGCACGTGCCTGACTGCTCTTGGCATAACATAAACGATATAAAACTAATGTAATGTGTTATATGTATCAAATTTGTCAATGATAAATAGTGCCACTAACTAGCATTGTTACCTCCTATTAGACCTGACAAACAGATATACCTGTTGGATACGGATAAAACCCGATCGGGTTCTGATAAAAAACGGATCGGATATAATTTATCCGATTTTGTACGTTTTTTGACAATCCATACAATTTCTATCTAATTCTTTTTTTAATAAACATATTTTTATCACCCACTAGTTACTTAATTAGGCATATTTTAACATTCAACAATCCAAATTATGATAACAACTTCAAAATTCCAAATCACTAGCATCACACAATCTCAGTTCTCCATCAAAATTCAATACATAACAATTAAAACCACTTATTCAACTATTACAACAAATATCACAAGAACAAGAGCAAGAACTCTGAAAATTAAGAATAGAACTTCTCGATTTAACAAAATAAAAAACATATTTTCAAGAAGAAGGTCTGGTCGCCGACGGAGTAATCGACGGAGCGAACAAGAGTGACGGACGCGGTCAAGAGTGATGGTCGGCGACAGTGTGGCCATGGTGCCTCTACTGTCGTCGATTACTTTCTCGGATGAAGGCCGCGACGACGGAGTGACGATGAGATTGGCGGCATGGTGATGATCGGAGAGATTAGATCTACTGGTTTTTTGGGAGAGTGAGAGAGAGGAAGAGGGAGGGATGCTACAGGAGTGGAGAAGAAGAGAGAAGGTAATGTCTTAAATAATTAGGGTTAAGGGCATTTATATATATACAAATAACTGAGTAACCCTTCAACCGACCAGAAAAACATGGTTCGATTCGAGTACGGGTCTAATTTTCACGGGTATTACATATTTGTACCCGTACTCGGGATTTTTGACTGGATACGGATTAACCCGCGGGTACGGACAGAAAATTGCCAGGTCTACCTCCTATGCTATAAAGATACCAACCTCAATAGATAATAACAAATTGGGTCAAATTAGCTTTCAAGTGCAACACAAACTCAACTTATAATTACACGAGATCGGTGACTTATTGGACTCTCATGTCGATTGGACCAGAACATGGAGGTTTGTCAATACCTTATTATGATCAAGATTCGACGTTTGCTTAGCTATGAGCGAAAAAGAGTAAAATTCTAAAAATCCAAAGATAGCGGGAATAAATAGGGTGCAAGGCTGGTAGGTGTCGAATTTGAAAGAAAGATGGTGCAACAGTTAAAAACAAACTAACACAGGGACTAAGATGCAAAACGTGACAATAAAGGGTGCCGGGGTGCAATTTCACCAACTCTTGTTATCCCTCACTCCCTTTCTCAGGCCCTGATTGGCCAAATTTGCAGCACACGGATCGCTACCAAGTCACCACCGACCGTCAATTAAGTCCAATCCAACGGTTAAAAACCCAACACCACCCTTCACCCAAAAAATGAAAAGCACAAAACCACCACCATCAACACAATATAAAAGCAGAACTCCTCAGAATCCCATCTCTCTCACTCACAGGCACACCCATTTTACCCGTTTGCTTTCTCGAGAAGATCGAAAATGGAGACCGGCGGTGGGAAGGTGAAGAAGGGGGCGGCGGGCCGGAGAGGAGGAGGGCCTAAGAAGAAGCCGGTCTCCCGGTCCGTGAAGGCCGGCCTGCAGTTCCCCGTGGGCAGGATCGGCCGGTACCTCAAGAAGGGCCGCTATTCTCAGCGCGTAGGCACCGGAGCTCCGGTCTACCTTGCCGCCGTGCTCGAGTATCTAGCTGCCGAGGTGAGAATTTACACTGCTTCCCCTCCACTTAAGCTTCTCTTCAGTGCTTATGCTTGAGTTGAGATTGTAGGGTTTGCTGTTAATTGAAGCGTTGTACATGATGTGTTTGGTAGTTTTAGTGATTATGTTGACCTGGATCGAGCTCGTAGCATGTTAATTGATGAACTAGGGCCATGTGCCCGAGCTGAAATTCTAGGGTTCATTGTTGATTGAGGTGTTATGCATGATATGTTCAGTGGATTTCGTGTTTATTTCTGTTGGATCGAGCTTGTGGAAAATTAATTGATAGAGTTGGGGCGTAACTGTTTGTGTCCTTAGTCATTACTGTATTCTAAAGTTGAAGTACAGATGTTTGAGTTGAGATTCTAGGGTTTATTATCTACCAGATTTGGTGTTTATTTTATCTGCATTGAGCCAGTAGCAAATGAGTTGATGAACTAGGTGCATAATGTTGTTTTTAATTATCACTGTATTGTTGAAGTTTAGGTACAGTGGTAGAGACTAGAGATCTTTGAGTTGAGGTTCTAGGGTTTACTGTTGATTGAGGCATTATGCATGATCTATTTTACTAGATTTTCTGTTTTTTTTCCTTATGTGGTTTGAGCTAGTGGCATATAAGTTGATGAACCAGGGGGTTAATTATAAGAAACTGGAGGTGGTAGATTTGGTGAAATTACTTTTCTAGCCCTCCAATAAGCTTTTCTTCAGTATGCTTGCTTGCATTGTAGTTCTAGCCTTCTAGAGTTTACTGAATTAAGGTGTTGTGCATGATATGTCTTCTAGATTTGGTATATATTTTGATCTGGATTGAATTAGTTGCAAATCTTTAAATCCCCTAGCTAGGGGCATAGCTTTCAAAAGCCTAAGGTCATAGCTATAATTTTTTTCCTGCCATTTGTACTGATTGGCATTATGCATGATGTGTTTAGCAGATTGGTGTATATTTAAATCAGGATCAAACTAGTAGCAGATTGATGAATGAGGCTATAGCCAATTTTGCTTTTCTATCTGTGTACTTTTTTTCTTGTGATTTCTGTATGTTGAAGTAAGTTTTTGAGCTGGTTGTGTTGGAATTTTAGGGTTTGCTGTTGATTGGAGGTTATGTCTGATGGCTTGAGTCAATTTGGTATTTTGTTTGATCTGGATCAAACTATGAGCTAATGGAAGCTAATGTCACAATTGTTACTGCCAAAATTGCATGCTAAACTAACAGCAAGACCTCCTTTATTTTGGAGCAATTCATGCTATTGTTTTGGGGAGATCTTGCTCTAGTTTAAAGATTGATTTTTGTTGGATTTTGTATGTTTGAACTTTATGGCATGATTTTGTTTCCTAAAAATGACTTGGACCCAACAATCTTGCCATAATTTAATTTTTAATGGCAAAATATGTTCAATGTAATTTTACTTTTTTGCAACATTTTGAATTGCAACCTGTTTTTGAGTTGCATTTCTATCCTTGTGGTGTCCACTTGATTGGATGGGAAACTGGAAAGGCAACAAATAGTTTTGAAGTCATTGTTCTGGATTTTGAATGTGATTATTAGGGCAAAGCTGGACTATGATTTCTCTGAAAAGCAAAAACATTTCCAAGATTTGTTAATTTAGTTTTCGTTGTTTAGTGAATTCTTATGATTTGAAGTTGATGTCAATTGTTTGGGGACTGAATTGACGTAGGTATTGGAGTTGGCTGGAAATGCAGCAAGAGACAACAAGAAGAACAGGATAATACCGAGGCATGTCCTGTTGGCTGTGAGGAATGATGAGGAGCTTGGAAAGCTTCTTGCTGGAGTGACAATTGCTCACGGAGGTGTTATTCCTAACATCAACCCAGTTCTTCTGCCCAAGAGGGCTGAAAAGGCAGGAAAGGAGCCCACAAAATCACCCTCTAAAGCCACTAAATCCCCTAAGAAAGCTTAGTGTTACTATTGTGGCTGTGATGGAAACCCTAGTTGTTCACTAATCTCTCTGTATGTAATTTCCATTTCTGTTGTTGGGTTTTAGGAGTTAGGATGATTGTACTTCTGTCTTTAATTTGTAACCCCATCTTAGTGCTTAGGATTAGAATGTCTTTTCTCCGAAATGAATGGTGAAATTGTTACTTTGAACATCTCATAGATGACATGATTGGGTGCATGATCTGCTTTCGTGAATCGTATTTTGGGATCTCATATAATTAGTGCAAAGTGGAGTGGGCTAATAAATAATTGCTCAATTTATTCCTATCTCATATAATTAGTGTCAACCTGGAATGGGCTAATAAATTATCTCATATGATTAGCTTGGTTTGCCACATTGAAAAAAAAATGTCTTCAAGATTATTGGGAATGAGGTTATTTCAAATGCTATCAATATTTGGGGTCTCATTAAGTAGTTATTTAATAATTTTGTTTGTGACACTTAAATATTAATTTTTTATTCTTTTTTTTTTGGTGCTGTGAAGAGTGTTTAGTGGTTCTTATGAAACTTAATAAGTCCTTTTTGATGTTTTTTAGTATGTTTTTGGTGTATTATTGAAAAATGCAATTTGTTTTTGTGTATTATTTTATTTATAAAAAAAATTTATTGACTTCGATATATTTATGGCACCTCCTGGAATCAAATCCTAGTTCTGCCAGTAAACATACGAGCAATAAAATTTAGGCCAGCACTAATAACTGAGGCTCAAAATCATTGAAATCTCAATGCAGCAAACAGACACAGAAGTGAACACCAAAACTAGCTTTTTCAAGGCAATCTAAGCCAAAAGATCGTAAGCAGGAAATGTTAACAGATCAAAGTAGTCTGGGTTTATGATTTGATCTTTAACTTGCACCTAAAGGAGTATGGCTTTTGGCGTGCATGTTATCTTCCAAACAATCTGAAAGA
This sequence comes from Escallonia herrerae, assembly GCA_033070095.1. NCBI lineage: Eukaryota > Viridiplantae > Streptophyta > Magnoliopsida > Escalloniales > Escalloniaceae > Escallonia > Escallonia herrerae. The sequence goes on along the minus strand of JAVXUP010004191.1, from coordinate 25,465 downwards.
TAGTACTTCAGATATAAAAAAAAACTCGCATGGTTTCATTCTATTGCCATATCGAAGACATTCGAGAGAAACTAAAATTAAGTTTACGATATCATCCCAAAACTTTCATCTGAGCTTTTGACTCGCAAAAATGTTTTAGCTACTTCAATGCAAGCGCTTCAACCTGTACTATCTATCTCCCAACAGTGTGAACTGAGGCTGGCTTTACCATACCAAGGCAGCATTCTCGCAAAACCTCCAACAGTTCGACAATAAATCTCTCTGAACAATGAGAGAGGGTGAGGGGTATATGAGCAGACGTACGTATACGTTGAGCTTCATTTAGATGGTAATGACAACCAAAGAAGCAAGATTCGTACACACCTTCGGCTTGAGGTTTTGTTGTTGCTAATTTATGACAACAAAATTTGTCAAACTAATTATACGAAATCACAATTAGCAATAAATTCATTTTAGTAACAACTACTAATCAAAGAAAATTTTAGAATAGCCTGAAATTTGGTTGAGGCACGGACAACCGCTTCTCTTGAAGGAGATACGTCCCAAATTTGCACTTGAATAATGACGTTTCATTCCGCAGATAGAACAAACGCTGAAGGAGTTTTGATGCCGCTGAAACCCATCTTGAACCTTAAAGCATCCGCTTAATCCAAAATAATGTATAAAATCACGTGTGTAATTGTAGATAAAAGAAGAGTGAGGGAAGATGACTGAGGTTGTTTTTTGAAGAAGAAATCCATATACAGCCAATTGCCTTCCGAAAAATCCATTTACAACCAATTGCCCTACCATTAGGAGGAAGATGAGAATGAAGTCAAGTATTATTAGACATGATGATAGAGTTCATTTCCTATTTATTTTCTCTTTGCAAAAGGGTGCATCTAAAGAAGTCAAAGCAGTGCTCCTTACGATCCAGAAGACAAAGCCAAGTTTTGATTACAGAGAAATATTAAACCGGTCTCTCAAATCCACTCCACAAATATTATCCTGCATCAAAAGAGATTCAACTCTAAGGAGGCTTCTTGTCTATCAGGCTGCTCAGACCCATGTTTGACGACCTGTCTTCACATCCGTAGCATTCTTTTAATGTATGTTTCTTCTTTAGGAACTCCTGCCAAGAAAGTCAGCATAAAATTAGACAAATCTATCTGCTTATATATATATATTCAATTGGATAAACCCCTTCGCTTCAAAATTTGTCTTCTTTGACTTTTTACAATTTTGCTAAAAAGCTAAACAGTAGAATTTTGAAATGGCCGGAGAAGCAATTAGCTAATGAGGTAAGGCAAATCTTTGTTGGAGAACTGCACCGATCAAGGAAGAAAGGAAACATAGACGGAAAGGTAGAAACAGAGTCACCTTATGTCCTCTGTAACAGCAGTCGATTGTGATGCTACATATTCCTGCCAATAATATCAGAGGGCCTTTTAGTGCGAAGTAGAGAGTTTTTGCCCTAAATAACACACTTTTAATACTTAATTACTTCTTTACCTCATTTTGAACCTTATTTACCCATCTACCACACTTTTCAAAATCGTGATTCCAAACAGAACTTTCAAGGAAGAAAACGTGGTTTGAAACCACGTTTTCAATAAAATGATACTTTGAACTTTATTTACCTATCTACCACGCATTTGAAAATCATGATTTGAAATAGAGATTTTAAGTCTTCTTTCTATTTGAAACCACGATTTTCAAAAGTATGGCAGATAGGTAAATACGTTTTAAAATGGGATAAATAAATAATTAAGTATTAAAAGTGTGTTATTTAGGGGGGAAAAACTCGCGAAGTAGTTGTTCATATAAATCTCCACATGACATCGCCTATTACGGAGTATTTATTAGTTAAATAAATTGGTCAGACGTTGGAAAATCACACCTTCCCAATTAGAGGAGTCCACGTGTCTGTTTAATAAGGGATCGGGGGATCGAACACGACGAGGACAACGATGACTGAGCCAGTAAAGTCCTAGGTGCAACTGATAATAGTCTGATAGATCTCCACCAATGGTGTGGTAAGTAAAGAAACTGTTATGGTTCTTGTTAGTTTCATTCTCCAGTTCGTCCTCACCTCCTCCTCCTCCTCCTCCTCTCTCGTACACAAAGTTGAAGCCACACTCCTTTACCCGAAGATAATTTGAAAACTCAAAGGAAACCACATCCCCACTTTCCAATTGATTTCCAAACTTCCACTGGCTTAACCATGCCCAATCTTCCCCATCCTCCTGATCTGGTAAGTATGTAGGGTCGTATATCCACTTACGATCCTTGGTCTTATTGGCGATCACGATATGACAACTTCTTTTCGGAAAGAAACCAGCATATACACAACAGATTGTGAAATTGGCAAGCGAAGGCACAGTGAAGGATATTGATGATCCGTTGGTCTTTTCGCTGAACCATCCTGGCATCACCTCTCTTGAGGGGACAAATGTGCTAAATATACCCAACTCATGAAATCCCTGTGCCACAGAAGTTCTTATGTCAATATACACCAACGAGAAAGATGCAACAAATATTGGGTCCTAATACTAACTACCAGTAAATTTCTCTCATGCCAAACGTGATTCATGAAATCCCAATGCCAGGAACACTAATATCAACTGACACACGAGACATAGACAGAGGGCAAGGGAGAGCGTACCTGGATGGGTAACTTCGATCTTCTCTTCGATACATGATCATAATAAACCACCTCTATATTTTTCAGAGATTCTACATCACGCAATCCTAAACTGTAGATCGTCTCCTTGTCAACTTTCCATATATCTTCTCTCTTGACATAACCCTCTACTTCAACCAGCTTTTTACAATCCCATACTACTAGATCACGGATACTATGCCAAGGTGATAAAAATGATATTCTTTCCAGTGATGTATTATGCGGCGCATATAACGTTTCTAAAGCATTAGGCAGACCTTCAATGGATTGGAGCCTTGTACAGCGGTCTAAACCAAGATAGGCAAGCCTATTTAAGCTTCTGAAGCAATCTGGCAGGCTAAGTATAGGATTATGGCCTAAATCTAACTTCGTCAATGAGGACAGGTTGCCAAAACTCTTGGGGAAAGAATCTTTAGATAAGTTACAGTGTCGAAAACTTAAAGTCACTATGGAGCTTGGTAAAGAAACCAAAATGTTTCGTAAACTTCTCTCGGGCTTTGAAACCCACGACCGAAAAAAGGTGCGCCATGGTTTCACTTCCCCTGTGGGGATGGGTAATGGTTTTAAGGAAAGCTTATTAGCTCGAAGCACGCTCAATAACTTCATCTTGCCCAATTCCACTGGAAAGTCGTCCAGATTTGAGCAACCAGAGATGTCTAGTACTCGAAGACAGTTTAGCAGACCAATTGGAAGTTTCTTCAGGCTCGTGCAATCTTCAAGATCTAATAAATCAAGTCCCTTAAGAAATCCAATTGATTCACAAACTTCGAGCAAACCCACGCAACCTTTAAGGATCAATTTCTCAAGATTAGGAAGTCTTGAGAAGTTAAAGGTTCTTGTAAGCATTTCAGAATGGCTGAGATCGAGTGTCTTCAGAAATCCAAGGTACTAATAGCCAAAAAAGCAAATGAAAGAGAAGACCAGGATTTTTAGGCAAAAGCATATATAAACTAATCACGAAACTTAACGTGCGAATGAGTAAACTTGAATAACATACCTTTGTTCCCTCCCAAAATTGTTTGAGTTTGCTATGACGCAAATCCAGTACGACCAAATTCTCCAGTGAAATGTCAACAGGCACATGTTCTAATGGGGATCCATGCCAACACAACCATGTTAATCTTCTCGGGAAGTCCTCGTAGTTCCCGGTGAGTTGTACGTAGTTGAGTTGGAGTAGTTGTATATTCTTCATCCTTGCAAATGCATCAACATCCAAATAACCTTCAGTCGGAAGTGCTAATGTGGTTTTCATCCATTCCCAAGAGATTAAACTAGAGAAGGGTCGTTTCAGTGACGTGCCATGATCCACATTATCGACAGTGAACGCTAATCTATCTTTCTGAAACTTACTAATGTCAAGGATGAGGCCTTCGATTGTTTCTGTACCCTTATAAATAAAAATTGAAGATCAAAAAATTAAAAACAAAAGACAAGCGACAACATGCTTGCAGAGGATCATAAAGTAAGAGGGAAAGCTCAGAAGTGTATCTTACAGATTTTTCTTTTAGTACGCTGAAGGAATCCTCATGACGCCATAACCTACTGCGCCTCCCTGGCTCCTTCGGTGATTCTTTGCGAACTATTTCTTTCCCCATCTCTTGGATCAACTGATGCATCATCAGCTTGTTGCCTTGTTCAATGGTTAAGAGGCACCGACCAATGAGACTATCAATTCCGACAGTTGGATACAAACCGCACCTTTCAAGTATCCTAACTGTGTCATCTTTTTTCTCTCCAATGAAGAAGCAAGCGATATGGAGGAATAGGTTTTTGTCATAATCATCTTGCAAAGTATCATAGCTTATTTCCAAGACCTTTTGGATGTCAGTATGAGGAACTTCTTCTAGTTTGCTCAATGCATCTTCCCATACACCTACACTTTTATCTGATAGAGAAGAACCCAAAACTTGAAGAGCCAGGGGAAGCCCTTTACAACGCCTTACTAACATTTCTGATTGCTCCACATAGCCGTCTATTGGGTGGTTTTTTCCAAAAGCATGCATGCTGAAAAGCTTCGAGGATTCATCACAACTTAAACTTTTAACCCTATGCTCCTCATGAGCTGCATGAGCCCCAAGCAAGCCCTTTTTCCTAGTAGTTAAGATTATTTTACTTCCCGGATAAAACACTCGTGTTCCAAGTAGTGCGTCGAATTGGTCGAGCTTATCAACATCATCGAGAACAACAAGGACTCTCTTAGAACATATAGCCTGATTAATCTTGATTGAACCTTCATGAACATTGTATAGCCTTCCCTTTTCCCCCTTCAGAATATTTGAAAGAACTTGATTTTGTAGTTCAAGTATGCCATTAAATTGTTCCGAGTGCTGTTTAACATTTGCAATAAAGCTGCTGCCGTCAAATCTATGAAAGTTTAAGTTGTAAGCAATTTTGGCAATTGTGGTTTTTCCTATCCCACCCATTCCATAAATGACAAGAATGTTAGCATCAAGAGACCTTTCCTGTAACCAAAGATTAATGTTTCTGACTCGAGAAGTGATTCCAACTTGATATTGGGGAACACTCAAGACTCTGCGGTTTAACTTCTGTTCTGTAACGCTAACAATTTTTTGGATAAACTTTGACTCGTGCCTGAAAAAAGAACAGATCATAATTGAATGTAATAATTGCAAAATCAAAATCAGTTTGTTGCAGATTTTTATTGAGATTATCCAATCACCACATCTTTTTCCTGTATCTCAACTATGGTGTCATAGCCAGTCACTTAACTTCAAAGACTTCATAAGCTTGCTAAAACACTGGCTGCTGTTAAAACTCAATGGCTAAAATATGCATAACAATAACACGTGTTCATGAAATTTGGACCCTCTTCATTCAAGAGGGTAAATGGAGTATCCTTTGTTGCCAGATGATGCAATTCAAGCATTCATTAGACCGATGTGGTAGATACTACCATGTAACGTGTTTGTCTCTAACATGTCCTGCAATGCTGCCGTAAATGGAAGACCACAAATATTTTCAAAAAGAAAAGTAATAAAGGATTTTGAAGGAACTTGCTTACCCATCGGCTTCATTTCGCAACTCCATCCCTGCCAAATCTGCAGCTCGTCTAAGTGCTACCCTCCACCCTTGCACTTTTTTCATCAATTCCTTTCCAGTTTCTGTATCACTTCCAGCGTTGATCAACTGCTCTTCATATCTAGAAAATGCGTCTTCAAAACTTCCCTTTTGATTTCTCACTTCAGATGGTTCCACATCGTAGAAGACAGGAAACACTGTATGCCGAGAGGTATCTTTGCAGTCAAGAATCATCACAAGCTCGTCAAGACACCACGTTGAAGACGCATAGTCCTTTGAGAAGACTATTATGGCAATTTGTGACCCTTTGATTGCTGTATCCAATTCCCATTTAAGATTTCCTCCTCTCTCTATCTCGTCGTTGTCTCTGAATACAAATAGTCCTGCTTGTACCAAAGCTGTGTAAAGATGATCTGTGAAAGTCTTACGAGTGTCCTCGCCTCTAAAGCTCAAGAACACATGGTAACTGCATGGAGGAAGAGAGGTGGAACATGAGGCTTCGTGGGCTCTGATGATAGCCATTCAAGGCAATGAGGACTTAAATCCGATGATAAATCATTTTCCTAAGCTTTAACCCTTCAAGATGAAACCTGGGCTCCTCTAAATATCGAGAGAAGAGCTCTTCTCTTGATGGTGTGTAGTCAACATTTTCTGTTTCAACTCTAGATGGTGTGTAATCACCATTTTCGGTTTCAACTCTTGATGGTGTGTAATCAACCAATTATAAAAGCAAGTAGAAACCTGTGGACATCTGAATGAAGAATACCAGAGGTCCACCCGGGTAAACTTGTTTCTTCCTGTAAAAATGATTGTATCTCCACTTGCTAGCCTGCTTCCAGAATAAGTCCCTTTCCTGTAAAAAATATTGTGTATCTACTTGCTAGCTTGCTTCCAGAATAAGTCCCTTTCCTGTAAAAAATATTGTGTATCTACTTGCTAGCCTGCTTCCAGTGCAGGCCCCTTATTTTGTCATGTCTGCAGACGAAAAGCTAAACAAAAATAGTGAATCTTTTCTTTCACTGGACAAGATTATGCCTCTGATCACCCTCAATCTACCTTTGGTTTAACAAACCTCACATTTCTATCAACTTATAATTGGAAATGGAAAACAAAGCAACAGAGCTGGTTGCTGTCTGATGACATAGGTCTAAGTGTATTTTTATGCAAACCCTTAAAACTGCATCACTGATTATACATTAAAATGAGACATAATTAAAGATTAAGTAGACCACTATGGATTTAGGAAAATCCACCCTCAACCGGCATGTTGAGCATAAAAGAGCTGGGTTCAGCTTGGTTATTGAGGATGTCAGGAATCGCCTCGACAAATGTAAGGCCAAACTCCTCGCCCTTGCGGGTAGAACCACCTCGTCTTGTCGATGACTTTCTCTATTTTCTGTTATTGCATGTAGACTGTGGCCTAGTGGCTGGGCCAAGTCATCATAATTCTAGTTCGAGTTCATTTAAAAGTTACATTAAACTTTTCAATTTGACTTTTGCGAATACACGTATACGTTGACCTTAACGGAATCGTAAAATTTCAATTAAATAAAATTACATTTAGGACTTGTTTGAGAAGCTTCCGCAGGAGTCGGCGCGGCTGACTCTGTATAGCAAGACGATCACGTAGAGCGATATACAGATGGCGGTGAGACTCGTGTTGCCCGGAGAGCTGGCTAAGCACGCGGTGTCGAAGGGGACTAAATCGGTCACGAAGTTTACTAGCTCTTAATAGTTTGGGCTATAAGGGAGCTCGGGGTGTTTGATTTTCTTTATACTAGTTGAGATCAACGTTTTAAAAGGTTCATAGTCAGAAAAGTTAGTATGCAATACAATGAAAATCAAGTAAAGAATTAATAGAGGTTACATATGCAATTCAACATATTAGTTTTAAGCAACCGGCATATGAAAATATAGATGCAAATCAAAATATTTTGGTCGTAGAACGGATTTTCATAAACATGGCATAAGCATGGCAATTATTTTTTTTCAACCAAGTATATAACATTTAACAACAAAAAATAAGTCGATACGCAACAATCTAACAAGGGATAAAACAACCACCTTCTGAGATAAGGGCTAAAATTTCTCTTTCTAAATCTAGTGGTCAAACTTTTTTCGATAACTCCTTCCTTGTTTTATCGGTCAATAGAAAAATATTTCATTTATAATACAGATAGAATATTTACATTCCTGCAGTACTAATGTAGCTAGCGTGTTGGACGTCTTGTTAATACCAAAGTGTTACATCCATTAAAATTATAAAGAGTTGTATTTTTCAAGCTCTAAATGAGTCATTGACATGTAACTTCAACGTTTGTCGCTAAAAAGGTATTGTGTGGTAGTTTCTCAACAATAATTGTTAGCAGATCGGAGGTTGGCTGCTGCCATCTACTCCCTTGTGTACTCAATCGTGTGCGCTGGCTGCTGTGCCAGGACTATAAGAAAATAAAGTTGCGCCCTTACTAACAGCAATTGCTTTTGGTGCAGTGGTAAGCGCTTGATCCTAACATATTCCTTTACAAGTGGTATCAAAGCTGAGCTTCAGTGGTAGATTGAAAGCACCTTGTAATGGCACCAAATACTTCGATGAAGTATGATTTGGAGAAGTTTGATGGATCGAACGATTTCAGTTTATAGAGGATGCAGATGCGTACTGTTCTAATTCAGCAACGGTTGTTGAAAGCGTTAAAGGGGAAATAAGGGCTTCCTAATACAATGTCTGATGATGAAAAAGAAGACATGTTGGAGAGAGCCCATACTGCCCTGTTATTGTGTTTAGCCGACAACGTGTTACGAAAGGTTTCTCAGGAAACGACTGTGGCTGGATTATGGCTGAAATTGGAGAGCTTATACATGACCAAGTCTCTGACAAATTGCCTGTATTTAAAGCAACGGATGTATACTCTTCGGATGAAAGAAGGTACATCGATCAATGATCATCTTGATGAATATAACAAGGTAATATTAGATCTGCAAAATATTGATATCAAGATAGAAGATGAGGATAAAGCTTTACTGTTGTTGTGTTCTTTACCTCCGTCATATGAACATCTTGTTACTACCTTATTATATGGGAAGGACAGTATCTCCATGGAGGAGGTTGAGGCTGTGATAAATTCTCAGGAATTAAGGAAGAAAGTTTCAAAAAATAGGGGAGAAGAACATGGTGATAGTCTGATGGCTCGAGGCCGAAGCACTGACCATGCTGGGTCTAGAAATAAAGGAAGATCGAGGTCTCAGTCAAAGACCAAAAAATTGAAGTGCTATCATTATCACAAGGAAGGGCATTACGAAAAGGATTGTCCTGAGCGTAAAGGGAAGAAAAAAGATTTTTTCAAGACGGTTGGTGCTAGAGTAAAAGTGGAGAGAGAAATAGAATAAAAAAAGTATAAAGTGGTGGGTCATGAGAGAGAAAATGAGTTGGTAGAGAATTAAATGTGGTGAGAGAAATAGAATAAAAAAAAGTATAAAAGGGATAAATATGTAGAAAATACTTACAGAATCTTTCCTAATTTGAAAGCGACCACTTTTTGTGGGACGACTCAAAAAAAAAATATGATCAGTTTTTTAGGGACGAATGGCGTATGAATTACATATATAAATTTTACATTTTTTTTCGGTCTTCAAAATTCTCTCACCATACGCATTTCGAGATCTTTAAAGACTTCTATTTTTCTCTCTTGTTTCTTAGTAAAAGATTAGATTTCGTAAGATTGTTTGGAAACCCTTGTTTTTTTATTTTTATTAATTTTATTTTAATTTGTCCTGAAACTTGTTTTCATGCTTATAACTAAATCCATTTTGAAACTTCACTATACTCTTCATTATTATTTGACTAATTCGTAAAATTCGATGGTACATGTTATGCTTAAAAACTAAATGAGCAAATAGTCATGATTGATTAGTAGACTTGGATGATAATTGATATGTGTTAAAGTTAAGTAAACAAAAATTAATACTAAACCATGGACAACCCGTGAACAGTCCATGTTCAGTCCGTGCCCACCAAAACTTCCATGGGCAGGGCATGGATAGATAGTTTTTGGCCGGTAAATAGGTTAGGCTGGATTGAGCACGGGCACCGGTGTTTGAGCGTGGGCTGGGCATGGTCTGACCCTTGGGCCCGTCCAGCTCGCCCAAGTTGCAGCCCTAGTTGAGTGTTGAGTGCGTCCAAAGATTGTTGAGAGATAAACGAGTCAAATTTATTATGTAAGATAAACCAAGTTTAAACAACGACAAACAATTTTACAAGTTCAAGGGGTTCAATTGACGAGAACTTTGTAAGGTGAGCGAGCTCTAACGTTTTTTTGCCTAAATAGCAAGGGGCTATTCTCTTACATAGAGCATGTTTGTGATTAATTTTAAAATGGTTATACTTGATTTTATCTGGATTGAAATCAGGTTGTTAGGCGTGGACAATTCAAAACTAATTAAATCTACTATCAGAATTAAATCATATCCAATAAAACGACAATTATAAATTAATCACTATTTCGTAATAAGGTTCGACCAATTAACGTACCATATATCCTAATTAATTACAAAGACATTTTAACACTTTTTATTTAGACACTAAAATTTTGGCCATTTTGCCACATTTAAGCTGCTTTTAATACTTTTATTCAAACACTAAAGACAGCTTAAAGCTAAATTTGAAAGTTGATTAAGGCTGGAATCTGAAATTTGTTTCAGAACCAATTAAAACAGGGTCGTATCTTGTGTCCAGTCCATTGTAGTATCTGCTTTAGTAGCGATGCAGACAACATAGCCTTCCTAAGACATCTTGCACAGGTTCATTGTTTATCTCTTAAAGACTCTGGATTTCGTGGGAGGAACTGCTTCCACTTTGTGCAATACACCTTCCCATACATCCATATTCTTCCAGATAGAGAAGAACCCGAAACTTGAAGAGCCAAAGGAAGCCCTCCACAACAGCGTTTAAACTTTTTTAAATGTTCCATGAAACATTCTATAGAATGCTCTTGTCCCAAAGCATGCCTCCAACAAGTCATCACCTTCTGAATTTTCAACTGTAAACACCTTCTTCACTTCATGGTTTCTTAGCAACCGCTTTGTCCTAGTTGTAATGATGACTTCACTTCGAGGAGAAAGCACTCGTATTACGAGCAGTTTGTCGACTTGTTCTTCTCCATCAACTCCGTCTAGGGCAATAAGAATTGGTTTAGTCCCTTCGCCCGCACTGCATATTTTTTCCATTTGCCCCTTCAGAATATTAGAAAGTACTTCCCTCTGCAATTTGACCATTCTATTTGGTTGCTCTGATCTTTGCTTAACATTCACAAGGAGGTATTACTTTCAAATCTGTGAAAGTTCAACTTGTAAGCAATTTTGGCAAGGACATTTTGCCAAGCCCGCCCAACCCACAAATGACAAGGATGCTATCACCGCTGACCTATCTTGTCACCACAAATCAATGTTACTCTCGAATGAATACCATCTAGATAGTGGGGAATATTCCAGACTCTGCAATTTAGCTTCTCTTATATCACACAGAATTTTCTGCATGAGCATTGACTCATGGAAAACCAAAACAACTAATGTGATATATCATCGCAATAACCTTCGTTTCATTGGATTCTTCTCCTTTGACTTTTTGTGAATTTCTAGGATATATTAGTACATGCAAACGTGTAATTGAATTTAATAGCATTTATGGATTAAATAAGTATAGTGTGTTAAGTCAAGCTAGGGTAAAAATAATGAGTAAAACCAATGTGTGCATGACCAAAATCTGATCCTAGAAATTTGCAAAAAGTCATATAGGAAAAATCCAATGAAAAGGAGGGAGTATTTGTTATCTCAACCACTAGGTAACTCTGCCAGATATTTCTCATAGAGTTGATTTGGTTCTTTTTCTTGTGTACATAATGTGGGGCTTAGTTTTTCATACTATCTGTTGCTTTAACTAGAAATAGCATGCCAACTGCTGAGAAAAGGAGTTCAAAGTCTTGCTTACCCATCAGCTTCACTTTGCAACTCCATTCCTGCCGACCTACAACTTCTGGAAGTGCTGGCCTCCAACCCTGCAACTTTTGCATCCATTCATCTCCAATTTCAGTATCAATTTCATGCTTCAGTAAAGCACCAAAGCTGTATAGAGATAATCGATGAAAGTCTTGTGAGTATCCTCGCATCTAAAACGCAAGAAGACATGGTAACTACATTAAGGAGAAGTGCAGGAAGAGACGTGTTGAGCACTAACAGTAGCCATTGAAAAATGTACAAAGTCAAGCAAGCGTACAATCAGTCATTTTTGGGACGCGAGAAGAATAGAACAACATATTCGGAGAAAGAGAGAGGGAGGGAGGGAGAAAGTGTAGGCGGGGGTGACTTCCAAAGAGTTGGTTGTGTTTCTATCTTAACTTTGTCATCCATGGCTATCTGTAGCCTCTATGCATAAGTAACCATTGTTTCTTCCTTTAACAACATGAGCTAGTGCAGCACGATGGATCTCAGGATAAACAACACCAACAGGTTACCAATCCCTGCCACGACTTTTTAATCATTGAACAATGTTTAACTTTCAACCTCTGTGTGACGAGCATGATAGTGCAGGTTGATGGCTACAACTGTGGTATTTTTAATGAAAAATCGAGCTGTGTACTCGATTTACATATCTGCCTATCATATTGCAAGATTTAAGGACTGACTGACAAAGATGAATGAAACGGCAACATTGACGAGCAATTTAGTACGGAGACTAGAATGAGGAAAGCATATGAATGCAAAAACGTACCAAAGTTTTTACGATACAAAGAAATAGCAAAAGTTAACCACACCAAAAGTTAGGAAGCATATTGAAGCTAGAGTTTAATTTGCAACTTCTTATGACGAAAACAAAAAGTATGTTATTGACCGAAAATGTATACTTGATTCAGACTAAAAAACTTGGGCTGACCACGAACTGGACCAGCTGGTTTAATCTTTGATTTACAACCTTTTTCCCTGTAAAACATTTGTGATAATTATGTTTGTAAGTTAAGCATGTTAATTTGATAAAAATCACATTCGGACTTCCAGAATATAAATATCACCTGGCTCACATCTAACGTTCCAATGCAAATACTTTTAGCTTGGCATTTCCAGAAACACCCGGTCTACAAGTGGTCTTTGTGCCATTGCTTAATCCTAATGCTTCTTTTAAAATAGATGAATAGACCGGGTGAGACCAGAAGACGGTGAAGGCAGCACGATTGTAAAGGTTGACTTGGCAAGAGTTTCTTGTCCCTGTGTCTTCCCTTGGCTTGCCATGACAGGTAATCATTCATTTCTTTACCTCAAAAAAATAGAAGTGGGATGGACAAATTCAGCTTTATATGCATAATATGAAGTGCACGTATTATGAACGAGTCCTCACCAAGAACTTTTTCTTGGTTGTTATGATGGTATAACACTCCTGTAGTCTTGTTCCAAGTAGTTTGTTGAATTGGTCCTCTTCATCAACACCCACATTTCTACTCCATTGTTGGTAAAACTGATTTTTGAAGAAATGGGCTGACTAACCTTGATGTTATCTTCATGAACATATTATCATCTTTCTGTTGCTCCAGCCCCAATCAATTTCTAAAAGAAGAGAAATTTTGCTGCACCCCTGTGGGAACTATCAATATCTCAATGGAAGTTTGCTTTCTTCTCACCAACTGCTAAATCAAATTGATGCTGCACATACCTTCCATGCTCAGATTGATACTGCACATACTATCAATATCTCAATGGGAACTACCAATATCTCAAGGTTTTGCTGTTACTCAATGTTGTTATACATATGCAATGCTCCTTTAATCCAAAAACGCGAGCCAAGTTTTGGTTACCGAAAAAGAACTAGCACAGAAATATTAAACCGGCCTCTCAAATACACTCCACAAATATCATCCTGCATCAAAAGAAATATTGGAACTCTCTGTCAAGAAGCATCACTATCAGCAAAACGCGTTAGCCAAAAATTAGACAAATATATCTGCTTATCTGATTGGATAACTCCCTTCGCTTCAAAATCTGTCCCCATAGAATTTTTACAATTGGCAAAAAGTTAATGGTGAAATTTTGAAATGGCGGGATAAGCAATTAGCTTATGAAGTAAGAGAAATCTTTCTTCGAGAACAACAATGAGTAGGAAGAAAGAAAACATAGATCAGAAAAACAGTCACCTGATGTCCTCTATAACAGCAATTGGTTGTCATGCTATATATTCCTGCTAATAATACCTCTTTTGCCGCCCCAGACCCAATCATCCAAATCTATTTCCAAGATAACAAAGATATTCATATAAATCTTCACATCCAACTGAAATTGCATATCATTTACTAGTTAAATTGATAAGAAGGTGGAGAATCTCACCTTTCCTATTCATGGAGTCCCCGAATTTCTTTAAAAAGAGATAGGGGAAATCATTTTCAACAGGAGAACGACGACAGAGGAAGTACACTCCTGGGCCCAATTGATATTCTGATAGATCTCCACGAATGGTGTCATAAGTAAAGTATCTGTTATCGTGCTTGTTAGTTTCATTCTCCAGTTCTTCCTCACCTCCTCCTCCCTGCTGGTACACAAAGTTGTAGCCACACTCCTTTACACAAAGACGATCCGACAACTCAAAGGAAATGGTAACCATATCCCTACCTTCCAATTGATTTCCAAACTTCCACTGGCTTAACCATGCCCAATCTTCCCCATTTTTCTGATATGCAAAGTACATAGGGTTGTATATCCACGTGACATTCTTGGTCTTCTTGTTGATCACGATATAAGATAGATTGTAAGGCACAAGAACACCAGTATATATACAACAGACGTTCAAGCATCGGATTGTAAAATTTGCAAGTGAAGGCACAGTGAAGGATATTGATGATCCGTTAGTCTTTTCACTGAACCATCCTGCCATCACCTCTCTTGAGGGGACAAATGTGCTAAATATACCAAACTCATGAAATCCCGTGCCACAGAAGTTCTTATGTCAATATACACCAACGAGAAATCTCAGGTTTGGAGTCAGTATTAGCTCACATATGGTGACTCCTCATAAAAGCTTTGCCGAAATACTAGAAAATTTACACTGATAGCACATAAATATTATGTCGAGTACCTGAATGGGGCACTTAAATCTTGCAGCTGATATAGAACCATACTACATCACCTCTATATTTTCCAGAGAATCTACGTCACGGAACCCTAAATTGTTGATTGTTTCCTTGTCAACTTTCCATATATCTTCTCTCTTGACATAACCATCTACTTCAACCAGTTTTCCACAGTTTAATATTGATAGATCACAGATGCTATGCGAAGGTGATAAAAATGATATTCTCTCCAGAGATGTATTGAACCGCACCAACAACCATGCTAAAGCATCAGGGAGACCTTCAATGGATTGGAGCCTTGTACATGAGGATAAATTAATGAAGTAAAGCCTCTTTAAGCTTCTGATGCAATCTGGCAGGCTACATATAGGATTATTGCATAAATTTAAGATTCTCAATGAGGACAGGTTGCCAAAATTCTGGGGGAAAGAATCATCAGATAAGTTACAGTTCTGAAGACTCAAATCCACTAGGGAGCGTGGTAAAGAAACCAGAAGGTTTTGTACACTTCTCTTGGGCTGTGAAACTCACGGCAGAAGAAAGGTCTGCCATGATTTCACTTCCCCTGTGGCGCTGGGTAATGGATTTAGGGACAGCTTATTAGCTCGAAGCACTCTCAATGACTTCATCTTCCCTAATTCCACTGGAAAGTCGTCAAGATTTGAGCAACCAGAGATGTTTAGTTCTTGAAGAAAGTTTAGCACACCTATGTTCCTTGGAAGTTTCTTCAGACTAGTGCAATCTTCAAGATCTAATAATTCAAGTCCCTTCAGGAATCCAATTGATTCACAAACTTCAAGCAAACCCACACAACCTTTAAGGATCAATTTCTCAAGATTAGGAAGTCTTGAGAAGTTAAAGGTTCATGCAAGCCTTTCAGAATGGCTGAGATCGAGTGTCTTCAGAAACGCAAGGCACTAATAGCAAAAAAAGGATATGAATAAGAAGACCAGGATTTTTTAGGCAAAAGCATATATACTAATCACGAACCTTAACGTGGGAATGAGTAAACCTCAATAACATACCTTGGTTCCCTCCAAAAACCGTTCAAGTTTGCTATGACGCAAATCCAGTACGACCAAATTCTCCAGTGAAATGCCATTGGGTAAATGTTTTAATGGGAATCCATGCCAACACAACCATCTTAATCTTCTCGGGAAGTCCCCATAGTTCCCAGTGAGCTGTACATAGTTGAATTGGAGTAGTTGTATATTTTTCATCCTTGCAAATGCATCAACATCCAAATCACCCTCCTTTGGAAGTGTTAACGTAGTTTTCATCCATTCCCAAGAGACTAAGCAAGAAAAAGGTCATTTCAGTGCCGCCCCACGATCGACATTATCAACAGTGAAGCCTTCTCTATCTATCTGAAACTTACTAACATCAAGGATGAGGCCTTCGACTGTTTCTGTTCCCTTATAAACAAAAAATGAAAAACAAACAAAATGAAAAACAAACAATAAGCGAAAACATGCTTGTAGATTATCATAAAGTAAGAAGGAAAGCTGAGAAGTGTATTTCTTACCAATTTTTCTTTTAGCACGCGGAAGGAATCCTTATGATGCCATAGCCTACTGCGCTTCCCAGGTTCCTTCGGCGATTCTTTGTGAACTATTTGTTTTCCCATCTCTTGGAGTAATTGATGCATCATCAGTTTGTTGCCTTGTTCAATGGTTAAGAGACATCTATCGACGAGACTATCAATTCCAACAATCGGATACAAACCACACTTTTCAAGTATCCTGACTGTGTAATCTTTTTCCTCTCCAATGAAGAAGCAAGCGATATGGAGGAATAGGTTCTTGTCATAGTCATCTTGCAAAGTATAATAGCTTATTTCCAGGACTTTCTGGACGTCAGCATGAGGAATTTCTTCTAGTTTGCTTAATGCACCTTCCCATATGTCTATGCTTTTACCCAGTAGAGAAGAACCCAGAACTTGAAGAGCCAGAGGAAGCCCATTACAACGCCTTACTAACCTCTCTGATTGCTCCACATAACCGTCCACTGGGTGGTCTTGTCCGAAAGCATGCCAGCTAAAAAGCTCCAACGACTCATCACAACCTAAAATTTCAACCCTATGCACCTTATGAGCTGCATGAGCCCTTAGCAAGCCTTTTTTTCTAGTAGTTATAATTATTTTACTTCCTGGATAAAACACTCGTGTTCCAAGTAGTGCGTCGAATTGGTCAAGCTTATCAACATCATCGAGAACAACAAGGACTCTCTTAGAACATATAGCCTGATTAATCTTGATTGAACCTTCATGAACATTGTATAGTCTTCCCTTTTCCCCCTTCAGAATATTTGAAAGAACTTGATTCTGTAGTTCAAGTATGCCATTAAATTGTTCCGAGTGCTGTTTAACATCTGCAACAAAGTTGCTGCTGTCAAATCTATGAAAGTTTAAGTAGCAGTGGTGGTTTTTCCAATTCCACCCATTCCATAGATAACAAGAATGTTAGTATCAACAGACCAGTCCTGTAACCAAACATTAATGTTTTCAACATGAGAATTGATTCCAACTTGATGGTGGGTAACACTCAAGACTCTACGATTTAGCTTCTCTTCTATGATACGAACAATTTTTTGGATAAACCTCGACTCGTGCCTGGAAAAAGAACTGAGCATAAGTGAACATAATCATTGCGAGAATAGAATCAGTTAGCTGCAGATTTTTATCTAGATTGTCTAATCAACACATCTTTTTCTCTATCTCAAGTATGGTATCATAGCCAGTCACTTAACTGCAAGGACTTCGTAAGCTTGCTAAAATACTGGCAGCATTTAAGACTTAATGGCTAAAATATGCATAATAATAAGATTTGTTCATGAAGTTTGGACCCTCTTTATATAAGGGGGTAAATAGAGGATCCTTTGTTGCCAGTTGATACAATGCAAGCATTCATTACAGTCACGTGTTGGTGTCTAATATGTCCTGAAATCCTACCGTAAATGGAAGACCACAAAAAAAAAAATTGAAAAAGAAAAGTAATAAAGGACTTCAAATGAACTTGCTTACCCATCGGCTTCATTTCGCAACTCCATCCCTGCCAAATCTGCAGTCCATCTAAGTGCTTCCCTCCACCCTCGCACTTTTTTCATCAATTCCCTTCCAGTTTCTGTATCACTTCCAGCGTTGATCAATTGCTCTTCATATCTAGAAAATGCGTCTGCAAAACTACCTCTTTGATTTCTCACTTCAGATGGTTCCACATCATAGAAGACAGGAAACACTGTATGCCGAGAGGTATCTTTGCAGTCAAGAATCATCGCAAGCTCGTCAAGGCACCATTTTGAAGACGCGTAGTCCTTTGAGAAGACTATTATGGCAATCTGTGACCCTTTGATTGCTCTATCCAATTCCCGTTTCAGATTTCCTCCTCTCTCAATCTCGTCGTTGTCTCTGAATACGGATAGTCCTGCTTGTACCAAAGCTGTGCAGAGATGATCTGTGAAAGTCTTACGAGTGTCCTTGCCTCTGAAACTCAAGAACACATGGTAGTAACTACACGGAGGAGGTGAGGTGGAACACGAGGCTTCATGGGCTCTAATGATAGCCATTCAACGCAACGATTGAGGACTCAAAGGCGATAATAGATAACTGTCCCAACCTTAACACTTCAAGATGAAACGTCGGCTCCTCCAAGAATTGAGAGAAGGAGAGAGGTGTTAAGTTCAGATCTCGTCTCTTGATGGTGCGTAGCCAACCTCTTAACGCAACTAGAAACCTATGGACATCTGAGTAAAGAATACCAGAGGTCTCTCCACCCGAGTTAACTTCTTCTTTCCTGTACAAAAAATTGTATCTCCACATGCTAGCCTGCTCCCAATGCCAGTCCCTCTTTTCTTTTCTTCATGTGCAGACAAAAATGGTGAATCTTTTCTTTCACTTGACAAAGTAATTGGAAATGGAATACAAAGCAACAGAGTGCATTGCTGCCAGTCCGTCTGTCCGATGACATAGGTCCAAGTGTAATTTTACGCAAACCATTGCAACTGCACTACTAAACTTACATTAGTAAAATCTATAACCGGCCATGTTAAGCATCAAAGAGCTCGGTTTAATTTTGTAATTGAGAACGTCGGAACCGCCTCTACGGATGGAAGGCCAAATTGCTCTCCTTTGTGGGTAGAAGCACCTCATCTTTTCTATGACTCTCTCTATTTTCTTCTAACGCATGTAAATTGTGGCTTAGTGGTTGGGTCAAACGGTCATGATTCTAGTTCAAGTTTATCGAAAATTTACATAAAACTTTTCACTTTGACTTTAGCGAATGCTTGTCTTCAACGGGCTCGTAAAAGTCTAAATAAATAAAATTAAATTAACAACTTGTTCGAGAAGCGCAAGAGTTGGCACGGTATAACAAGAAGCCGACAATATAAACGTCGGTGAGTCTCGTGTTGCCCAGGGAGCTAGCAAAGCACGCGGTGTCAGAGAGGACTGAGGCGGTCATGAAGTTTTCTAGTTCTTGATGGTAGTAAACTTCGTGACAGCTTGAGGTATGAGGGAATTTGGGGTGTCTGATCTTTTTTTTTTTTTTTTTACGTATAAGTAAATAAACTAGCAGCAGACAGTCACAGAAGTGACTAATAAGTTATAACTGAGACCCAAAATCGTTGTAATTTTTATGCAGCAAACAGTCACAGAAGTGCCAACACCAGAACTAGCTATTTCAAGGCAATCTAAACCGAAAGGTCGCAAGCTGGAAACGTTAACAGACCAGGTCTCTGCTGCTTAACGAGAGAAGGTGCTAAGAAAATTCTGATCTTACAGTACAGGCCTGTATTTGTAAATTCTGTACAGTGCCATACATTAGGAAAGAAACTCGAATATTATGAAGTGACGTCATTTGAGCCCTGGAACTGTGCCCAGATCAGCTCACCGGAAAACAACACGAGACTATCCCGAGTGCTAAACAAGAGCTCTGCCAACTCCAGGACCTCGCACCTAGAACCTGCCAGATATAACAGGGAAAAGAATTTGAAATTAAAAAAGGCGTTTAAGGTATCAATTTTGGATTTTATTTTAAAAGGTCAAATCACCAAAGTCATAACTAAGAACATGATGATAAACTAGGGGCCTCACTAGAGTACAGAGAACAGCAATTGAATCCAAGATCTGAAGCAAAAGAACATCATTCAAGGATCTAATCGAAGCAAAAGAACATCACTCAAGGATCTAATCGAAGCAAAAGAACATCACTCAAGGATCTAATCTGAAGCATGTGTGGCCCACCCAAGAGCTGATTGTCGGTTGTCAGACAGAACGTACAGTAAAGACTAAAAACTAACAGAGTTCTCAAAGACAATAATGCTACGAGAAGTTGAATGCATTATAATCAGAAAAGGGAGAAGATCACTCATGGGGAGCAAGCATTGAGTATGCGACTAATTGGTCCAGCACATAATTCTTCGAGGTGCCGGATTACTTTCTCCAACTCTGGATATCTTATGATTAACAAATCAAAAAGATCAACAAAGCTACCGTACATAAAGTGAACATTTAGTTCATTTGACCAAGAGTTTAAGACAATCCACGTCCCATGTACCTCAATGTGGTAGAGGGGCTAGATTCTCTTTTGAATTTGCTATTCTGCAATCTTTGTTAATGACATGAAAACTTCATTGCTATCATCCTCTTTTTAATAAGAAAACATTATGGAAATGCCTAAGAAAAGCTTCTTCGTTTGCCAGATAAAGTGTTCTGAAAGACAAGCATAAGAAAGTAGTTTTAGTTCTAATTGTAAGTTGAACTTTATTCAAGAGGGTAATAGCAGATTAGAAGCAGCAGAAATGTTAAGATAGTAGGATGGCTAGTAATGCAAGAAGATTCTAAACACATCTCTCCTGAATCTAATGTACACATGGGTTGACTTAGTCAAGTGCTCCTTGGCTTTAGAACCCTTAGTCGATGAACATGAGGTGGTCATTTTCCAACTATTATAGGCACTTCGGACAAAAATTGCTATTGATTTACACGGTATTTCACACTACACACACATAGAGAGAAGCAAATTTTGGGTTGCATACCTGTTTGGGTTCTTTATTCACATCTTATCCCTAGATTAGGTTTCAGATATGTGAGACCACTTTTGTTTTCAGGTCTGAAGTTCTACTGGTGCAGGACGGAGAACAAATGATAAAAACCGATCTGGATAACTATGAATTGAAGGGTGAAAGTGAGTAAAATTTGGGTACTGATCCATACCAACTTGCACAATACAAATTCTTATTTAGGGTGGCACATGCAAATGGTGCAGATGCAAAGTGAGCTGTCCACGACTCCAAGTTCGACAAGACGCAAGCAGTGACTTCATTCCTGGCTCGAGGCTAATAAGTGCAAGTTTTCCTTATCCCTGGCTTACCAAGAGGTAGAATAAAACACACTTATCAAAGTGGAAGATGTGAAGTCCCAACCCTGGAAATTAAGCCTCTTACGAAGCAAAAAATTCATTAGGCAGACAACTGACAATTTCCAAGAATCTTGAATGCACATGCAAAAATGCTTCTTAAGCAACAAACTGTAACAACATTTTGATTGTCAAACTTCCCTAAATTCCTTTGGTCCCCGAGACAAATAAGAAACAGCTAATGATCGGCTCAAATAAATCATTTCTCGTAGCATTTAAACCATTTTTCTTCCATACAAAAATCTCCAGAATGTTTGTCTACGTTGCAAATAGCCAGAGCAAGGGGATGGGTGAAACCTTCTCCAAGAAAGAATGCTGAGCATCTTTCCTACAAAGAGAATATGGCAATCTACTGCATTGTAATTTGATAACTACGTTTGGTAATGCAGCCAAGCTCAATGACAGGTAACTCATAATCCAAAAGCTTGAAGAGTATATTGCGGATGTACAATCTGGAGGGATACCCTAGAAGAATAAAAGTTCATGAAGACAATTCCTTTCCAGACACATAGCAACTGCAATAAGTTATAGGCCAGAAGAAAGGCCTGCAGGGGTAATCTTCCTAAGCCAAATATTGGGATGCCCAAAATGCTATTCCAACAAAGCATCGACACAACATGTCTATTAAACCTTACTGTCAATGGCCAAACAATCAAACTGCAATACCAAGCCAGCATTCCATATGAATGAATATCTACCAGGATCTAAAAATCAGGTCATACGACTACAAATGGTTTTGGTTAGGATTATACAGTTTGCCGGCCTGCTTTTATTAACATCCTCACCACCAAACTCTCTCTCACCTCCCCCTGTTTCCACATCCACACCTTGATATCGCTAATATCACTTCACCGTCCAAACAAAATTCCACATATGACGTTTATACCTGAGGAAGTACATTGATTTCTTTAATTAGAAGAATATTGTGCACAACTCTTATCCAGACAAACATCCTTAAGACATTTCCCCATTCCCCATTGTTAAGACACGCAAACATCAGATGATTTGTAATATCTATGCCTGCTGCCTAGAAGTGAAAAAGTAAACATTATAAACATAAGCTGGAAATAACATCCATGGATATAATGTTAAGACCATTAAGATGCAAAAACATAAGTTGCAAAACCAACTATATAGAAAGCAAACAAATCCAACACAATACATTTTGGGCCATACGCATCTCACTTAAACAGTATTTTGGTACGAAGTATTGAACCTTGTAGTCCCAGCATGAATATTCCGGTGAAGAATCCGGCTCCCACCCGAATCACCCGAGCCGATCAACTCCCTCAACCCCAAATTCCCCACCTTCTCTTCCTCCTTCTCCTCCTCCTTTTCGCCATCATCTTTATTCACAATGCTAATTGCCTTCCCAACCAGCTTCTCAAAGTAATTTCCATAAATATACTCCGGCGTATACCCGTTCTCCTCATCAAACAACATAATATGCCCGTGCCATTCCCACACCCGGTAATCCGACCCGGTCTCCTCGTGAAACCCAACGCAAATATGGTGCTCACCGATGCTCACGGCCTGGCCCGAATTGGGCTTCAGGGTCTCGGCCTTGCCGGACAAAATGGTCCGAATGATCTCCTTTTCGAGCCTGGACTCCTCTTTTGCGAGCTGGGTCTTGTCGCTGTCGTTGTCTTCGTCGTCGTTTTCGGATAGGTTGAGGGAGTCTAGGAGGAGGGACTCGAGGGTCTGGTTGAGGAAGGGCGGGGAGTGGAGGAGGGCGGAAGGCGACGGCGGCGGTGGGTGGCGGAGTTGGAGCCGGCTGGTGCCGATTAGGGTTTGGAGGAGGAGGTTTTCGAAGTTAGGGTTTGGATTGGAGTTGAATGAACTCATCGGGTAGGAAATGGAGGGTTTCAGTTTTGGGGGTTTTAGAGCAGAGAGTTGGTGTTAATTGAAGGTGGAGAGAGAGAGAGAGAGGGTTTATGCTTTTAGGTTGTGATGATAGGCTTGAAAATCTTGTGGAGTTTGAGTTGACCGCAGGGTGAACGGATTTTGCGTGTTGCGAAGGGACACGTGGTGTACCAGAATGACAGGGCAAAATGTCTCTTTTACCCAACCGGACGATATAAACAGGGGTAGGACTGTAAATGAACTGAGCTGTTCA
Source organism: Escallonia herrerae (assembly GCA_033070095.1). Taxonomy (NCBI): domain Eukaryota; kingdom Viridiplantae; phylum Streptophyta; class Magnoliopsida; order Escalloniales; family Escalloniaceae; genus Escallonia; species Escallonia herrerae. The sequence continues at coordinate 2,134 of JAVXUP010004191.1, read as the reverse complement.
TGAACGGCTCATAGTTCGTTCGTCATAAAATTTGTTCATGTTCGTTCGCAATAAAACTCGTTCATGTTCGTTCATCTAATATACGAACAGAACATGAACAAGTTTTTAGCGCTCGTTTAATAAACGAGCCGAACATGAACACTCTAAAATGTTCACAAACGTGTTCGCAAACAGCTCGTATAAATAATAAGTTAATTATAATATATTTACAAAATTAACATTTATATAAATCACATAAATTCAAATTTACAGTTATAGGCTAGGCCTTTAAGTCAGCCCAAAATCCCAAGCCCACTTATAAACATAGAGCCTAACCTAGATAATCCAATCTATGAAGCCCAAAACTTAAAAACCCTAACTATATAAAGTGAAATTAACCTAAACCTAATATCACAATTTATAAACCACCCAGCCGCATTCTCTCCGTCCCATACCTTGTCGGCACACACGCACACACAGACGTAGATCGCACATAGCATGTCCATCCATCCCTCTCTGTCGCTCTCTTCACAGACGGATTCAACCTGGGCGCTGGATTCAACCGTCCATCTTCGGCTCGTATTGTTAAATGAGTTGAGCGAGCCGAGCCCGAGTCTCATCGTCACGAATACGAGCCGAGCTTGAACATCAAAATTTTGGCTCTTAACGAACTTGAGCCGAGTTCGAACATGTCAAAACTTACACGAACCGAGTTCGAACACACTCATGTTCAGCTCGAACTCGGTTCGTATACAGCCCTAAATAGGGGTGGAGATGGGAGAGTTTTGGGTGTGGGGGGGGGGGGGTGTTTAGAGGAGGGAAAATGTTGGAGGCGATTGAAGTGGGGAGGGTTAATGCTCTTGGGTGATGATGATTGATGAATGATAAGCTTGAAAATGAATTTAGTGCTTGTTGCGAAGGGAAATGTAATTCGTAGTGACCGAATTCAAGAAATATTCTTTGATCATTTTTACAAATATCTGAACGTGAATGAGTTTGTAACTTTCTTTTTTGAAGCGTTCGTGGAAGTGTTTGATATTTAGATAAAATCTGTAAGATCAATTGTGTTTTTGGCATTTCAATTCTGACTTTCATGTTTGCTTCCTTTTTTCCCATTTTCCAACCCAATTATGACCTACTTTAGGCAACTAAGAGTCATTCTTGGGTTTGTGACTAAACGTTCGATGTACGATGTCAACACCACAGAGGATACATTGTCGTTACCTGCAATTCATGATTGCCACGTCTTGTAGACTTTTTTCGTTTGCATCACTTTAGCATGCGCAATTGTGCATCATCAATTGTTTTCTCAATTTCATTGCATCTTTTTCTTTTGACTTTCATCAGTACACATAAACGTTGAAGTTAACTCATATAGCAATAATCTACATAATAAGTATCATTTGACAAGTTAATTTAAGATGAAACAATGAGTGTCGAAGTCAAATTATACATCTAGTAAATATATCATAAGAACTCGCAATAGTCAATCAATGCTTTCAAGTTGCATACGCTTACACTCCAACCAATCAAACCTTGGTTCCCAAGTGATATATAGTTTACTCATAACCTTTTCTTTCTTTTTTTAATTTTTAAAACTAGGATAGAGCAATCGCTACGTATATGTATGCTATTTGAGTTATGATGGATCAATTATGCCATTACATTTGTGAAAGATTTACAAGTTTCATCTATAGTAAATGAACGATTTCTTATTATTTGTTTGATTATGCATCGGGTTTTGTACTTGTTACTGCAGATAGACGTGTGCTATTGAGCCTTTCTTTAACAAAACGAACTACATTCGATCAGCATGTTAAGGAATTAGATTCTGGTATGGGTTTGTATAAAATTTACAGAACACAAATCCACAAGTTAGGTTCATAAATATACCTTAAAACTGATGTAACGTTCTGTAAAGAAATACACCCCTTACCCCGAATGATGGAACTATGATGTATTTGCTGACTGTTTGTCATTGTAAACCTGTAATCCTGTATAATTGGAGGTTCACTGCCTGAAATTGAGCAAGCCCTGGGTGGCACTAATCATGCAGTCACTCAAGTACCTGACCTAATCACGGAGGGTTCTCCGTCTTCTAACTATTCCTACCCAGATTTTGCTGTCAACGTTTGCACTACTTGTGCAGTGCTTA
>JAVXUP010004190.1:0-38762 GCA_033070095.1 Escallonia herrerae | reverse complement strand
AACCAGTGATGCTATTTCTTTATTTATGTTGAGTGAGACAAGGGAGGGGAGTTGTTCTACATTCAATTACTCATGAATTTTATGTAGTTGCTTTCAAATGTGAGATACTATTTAAATGGTCCGATACAGGTATATACCATTTTACGGAGAAAATACTCTCTTTGATATGGTATTTTTTTTTAAATTTTTGATAAAGTATGAGAATGGTATTAATACAAGGAAGTTTGTTGCACTTTATGGGGTTACATTTACATCTGAATATCATGACCATGACATTAGATAGTACTTTGAAGTAAAAAAAAAAAAACGAAAGTGTGCATATTAGAGAAAATACAGGTGACTTCACAACAACAGGTCTTGCAACTGGTCCTCATAGAGATCTAAGGTTACAATACATACCACTTTTGGTTTTTCTTAGGACACGTTGGGTTTGGACATGATACATATGCAAATTTTGACATTAGAATCACCCAATAAAACCGGGTGTCAGTCTTGCACAGATTTGCACAACTTTGCGAAGAATTTTCTTTCTTATTATCAATAAAATCAAAATGCCCTTTCAATAATTGGTTTGTACCATTATTTACGGTGAAACCTTGGTTGCCCCAAATTAGGGTCGTAGCAAGATCAACAACCTTGTATAAAGATAATTAACCGTCTTCAAATATAATTAACGACAAAAGAAGTGCTTTTAAAATTTGTTACTGTAAGTGTGAGCACAAATGCTACCAACCATATTTGGTGATGATATACTGAATTGTTATACTCGGTGGAAGGAGTTTTTGCTCTTGCCAACGGTTAATAACCAGCACATTACGTGATATGTATAGTTTTGAGAACCAATACATATCATTTGCATGACTCAGAACGATATATGTACTGTTACTCATATAAAAAAAAAGTTAGTGAGAAATGCATTTTCATTTCCCTACAAAATGGTGATACATTGAAGGTCATTTTTGTTTTTCTCCAAGTTTTCACTGATTGATCAGATAAGGACACGAATTTCGGCACAGATTAATACCTAAGCTTAAACAAGACGTAAGTTTTAAATGATTTACTATAGTTATGATAGATATCACGGGGTACAACACGAGTAAGATGGAAGAATGATAGTCCCTTCCTTAACTCTCTACTATCTTGGACTCTCTTCATCTCGTTGAATCTCACATGTCCGTTACACCAACGTCATACAATGTTTCTTAAACCACGCCATATCTATTCTCGTTACATTCAAGATGTTTGCAAAAAATTCTTATTTAAGCACCGGCCTGTTAGACCACATTATATCAATATGAGTGTAACATCTGTTAGACCTCATCGTATTTAATTATTGTGGTTACACTCAAGATGATATCGCAAGAAATTCTCATTTGAATACTCGTCCATTACATCATGTCATATGTATAGTGAATATAATATTTCTTTACACCACGTCATATATCTATTACAGTTGTACATAAAATATTTAACTAATAGTCCTTGTTTGGACACTATCTTCATGCCCTCAAGTTCTAGGAGAACATTACATCGTTTGACAATAGATGATAAGATTCTCCCTTATTGAAGTTGTACACCATGGATATTACTTCCATTGCATTTCTTCTTCTCAATGCATGATCCTTAAATGGTCTAATAGGCTTTTACCATCAAGTTTCCTGGAAACGATCAATTTTAAGAAGTCCTCGACGCCTATTGTCTTGTACTTGGCTCCCTTTTTCGCAGCGAGGTCTGGCAGAGGACCAACATTGGCTTCCATGTTTGGACTGTGAAATGCAGCAATGGAAAGTCGTTCCTTTTCAACATTCACAACAGCTCTATGCTCAATGTTGCTGTACTCCCCGTTGCTCATAATCTGCGGTAAGAAAAAGTCATGCATTCAGTGTCACTTTATTAGTACACCTTAGCGAGTTTGATGAATCTATACCAGCTACAACCTAATTGTCGGTAGCCTTGTTTCAAAATGTTGTTCATCATGCGGTTATATTTAGTTTCGCAAATGTGCAACATTCTAAGGTCCAACCACGAACTTTTATTATATCACAGCAAATGCACTCCATGGATCCAAATCCTTTGCAATTAGAGAGGAATGTAGATGCATTGCTTAAATGGTTTATCGGTTGTCACTTAAAAGATACATTTGTCACTCAAAAAATATTAACCACCACAACTTTTAAGCTGAAGTGCAGAAAGTAGATGCCCAAGGGGTGAAAGAGGTTTGCTCCTTCCTTGACTTCCTAAGTTCAAACCATGGGGTTGCACCTAAAAAGGAAAAACACTCCTCTGAATGCACAAGGCTTATGTGGAAAGTGCTTCCTTAAGATTCTTCAGGAATGGGACTTACTCTCGATTGACGATACCGTTGACCCAAAGATATTCCTTATCATCCAACTAAAGAAAAAAAAGGATGCAAACATGTATGTGATCAATTACCTCTAGAACGTCACCGATATTGACGATAATTGCTCCGGGAATGGGTTCAATGGGTACCCAATTGCGATCTTTCCTGATTTGTAGGCCTTCAACTTCATTGATCTGGATCAACAGGGTCAGCCCGGTTGCATCGGAGTGCGGAGCGAGGCCCATAACCTTGTCCGCATGAACACAAGGTGGGTAGTAATTCATTCTCATCCCTTGTATGCAATCATCAAACTTGCTGGTGAGTTCCTCGGGGTTGACGTCGAGGTTTTCTGCCATCAGCCCAAGGAGGCTCATTGAAATGCTCAGCAGTTTAGACGAGTACTCCTCCAAAGTTGATCTTGATATTTGAATACCAAATGCACCTGTTAGAATCCATTTTGGCTTGAGCCTAACCATACGTATTGACTTTGCCTACTTACAATCTTCCGATTTTTATAGTATCTCGCTAAGATAAAATACTTATCATTGCGTGACCATCATTATGCCTGTGAACTATTCAAAAATTACGTGGTATATTATTTTTTCCTGCTATATTCTTGTCGTTGATAGCGCATTTTTGGCAAAGTTATCAGTACCACGGTGGCCAGTACGTACGACTTTTACTTTCTATTTATATGGTATATCATTACATTTTGTACCAGTCAAAATACCGTTCTGTACTGTTTGTACTGGCCGGTTATAAGTGATACTTGTCGAGAATTACATACAAACTGTTTTGTACTGAGAAATTTAGTAAACTTACCATATAAAAACTAAATAGAAAAAAAAAATCATAGGTTATACTATATCGATAAAAGCCTCAGTAGCCTCTTGTTCACAATATTCATTACAATTTACAAAATATTTCTTGGTAAGTTTTCAATCTTCATCCCAATTTTTAGTTTGCTTTGACTTTATCTTTTCACTTTGATTTACTTCATAGTTGAAAGCTTTCAGTACATTCTTTCATATACGCACGTAGACACACAGAGAGCTTACTTTTAAACTCAAAAACTCCATTCTTGAACAATCACCTTATTCTTTTATAAGAGTTCGCTAATGAGATAATTGGAAGGGGGGAAGGAATTCTAGAGAAGGCAATTCTTTTGAATAAACTATTTGTTCCTAAGTTAGTGTATGAAAAAAACCAACTTATTCGAAAACAAATAGTTTAGTTAAAAAAATGAGGTAATTCAAGTTGTATAAGAATAAATGATCAACTCTTGAAGAGCTTTGAGAGAAGAAAAAAAAATGTGTGTGCGTGCGCGCGTTTTGTTTGCAAATGAATGTGGCATTATAAGTACGCAATTGATGAAAAATTCGAGTTATAGGGAAAAAAGATACGCACTCTGATACGATGCACTGTGTGTATGTATCGTATCAGAGTGCATATATGTTTTTTCTATAACTCTAATTTTCATATATATATATATATATATATATATATATAATTTCTTTATGCTATACAATAATTCTAGCGGGACGCGTGACAGGAGTATTTTTTGGTCATGATTGGAGACTTGTAAATAAATATTTATATCACTAAAGGGAATATTAGTTAGGGGTTTTCATCACAATTATCATGGGCATCTCAGAGGTCAAATAGGTAACCATAAATTCAAATGGTCCATTATTTTAGAGAAAGTGGCGCATTTAGTTGATAGACGTTCTTTCTTTTGGGTAAAGGTTCAAAAACTTTGTTTATAAAATAGAGCAAAATTACTTTTATTCTAGGTTTAACCGAGTCTTGCAAATGAGGACTTACCTGAATGAAGTGGGAAGCTTAGGGTTGGTTTGACAAAACTTTTTTTTTGGTTTTCAGTTTTTAAAGAACAGCTTAATTTTATTTTTTTTACAAAAACAAGTGAGTGTTTGATAACCTTTTTTTTTTTGAGTTTTTTTTTTTGGTGTTTGGTAACCCTTTTTATTTTGACTTTTTTTTTTGAGTGGTTTGCATTGGCGGTGGTGTGGCGTAGTGGTGGTCGACGGTGGTGGTGGCCGGCGGTGGCTGGTGGCTGCCGACGGTGGTCGCCGGCGGGCCGACGGTGGCTGCCGGCCGTCGCCGGCGGCCGGAAGTGGCTGTCGGCGGCCGGAGGTGGCTACCGGCGGTGGGAGGGTGGTGGTGGTCTCAAAAAAAGACACCAAAAGTGAAAGAAAAAAAACCAGTTTCTGGAGTTTTTTTTTACTCTTCAGTTTAAAACTGATTTTTTAAATTAGAGAAGGAAAAAAAATGGTTATCAAACTCATTTTTTTTTCCAATTTTTAAAACTGAAAAAAAGAGGGAAAAAAAAAGAGTGTCAAACGTGGTCTTATTTTTCAATCTTCATCATAATTTCTAGTTTACTTTGACTTTTTCTCGTAACTTTCATTTACTTTATAGGTAAAAGACGTTATTCTTTCGTATACACACATTGACACATACAGAGAGCTTATTTTCAATCTTCATTATAACTATCTTGTAACGTTAATTTTCTTTCATATACACACATAGACACACACAGAGAGCTTATTTTTGAACTCAAAGACGTTATTCTTGAATAGTCAATTTTTTTTTATAAGAATTCATTAATGAAATAGTTGAAAAGAGGGTAATTCTAGAGGAAGCAATTCTATTAGATAAATTACTTGTTCTTAATGCCAGGAAACAATCAGCTTATTAGAAAATAAACAACTTAGTTCTGGAGGTAATTCAAGTTGTATATAAGAACAAATGATATGTTCTTGAGGAACTATGAGGGAGAAAAAATATGTATATATATTTCGTTTGCAAATGAATGGGTACTATATATGTAAATAATTGATGAAAAATTTGATACGGTATTGATACAGGTACATACTATCTTATGAAGAAAAAAAAATACGCCTCCTCGGTTCGATATTTAACCATGATTTTTGGATATCATTTAGGAAATATCTTTATGCTATGCTTTGCGATAAAGGTGGTGGGATACATGAAAGGAGTATTTTGTGGTCATGATCGGAGACTAGTTGGTCATGATTGGAGACTTGTACATCAATGTTTATATCACTAAAGCCAATGTTAGTTAGAGGTTTTTCATCACCAAGTATTGATGGGCCATCTATGAGGTCAAGTACCTAACCACAAATTCAAGTGGTCAATTTTTTTTTAGAGAAAGTGATGCGCTTAGTTGATAGACGATATTTTTCTTGGGTAAAAGTTTAAGAACTCTATTAACAAAATAGAGCGGAGTTACTTTTCTTGTAAATTTAACCGAGTCTTGCAAATGGGGACTTACTTGAATGAAGCTGGGTTTTGGGGCCAAAACCTCATGTTTCTTCGAGAGGCTGGGAGGGGAAGAATGAAGAGCATGTCACCCCAGTCAAGCTTTTGATCTTCAGACACAACAAAGGCTTGACCATAGCCTTCAATATTATTTGGTACCTGTGCACAGGCCATTTTCTCCTCTAATGGCAGCTTGAAGAACTCCTCAGTGACCACCTTCATGTGCTCAATAGCTTCTGATGCCCCATGGTTAATCAACTGGTGTAGCATCATAAGCAATGCTTCAATCAGAAGACTTTCATGTAGTGGGGATATTGTTTAGTTTTTCCTAATGATACCTTACCAATAGATACAGATCTTTCGGAGATTTAACTTGCTGAAATTAGTCACTGAAGTGACTTTTTGTCCCCAGATGCAGAAAACTAAAAGTAAATACATAAAATTTGCATCGCAACCATACATTTAGCAACAAATAAACGACTAAGGAATAGATAGTCTCACTCGAAACTAAAACGAGCAAATGGATTTATCATCTCTCAACATATATTACTGGGTAACTTCACGTTAAATAACCTCTGAGGACTCTAAGAATCCGAATCCAGACGTTCAGATAGTGTGATCAAGCAAAATGATGTGTCGATGGATGGTGGTCTCTAATATGCACAGATAAAGTACCTGAAAGAAGCCCCATTCTTTACAAGCTCTGTGAAGCTTGGCCAATTCTTCCTCGTAGCCAACTTGGCCTATGACAAGGTTGTTTATGTCGATCACCGGAATTTGTAAGGAGCCATCAACTAATATTTCATCGGATTCCACCTCGGGTCGAATGTACAGAAGTGGGATGTCCTCTGGGTTCTTGGAAGCTAGTGCTTGTACATTCTCAACAGGGAGTGAACCACCCAAGTCCCCTAACACCCCTGTTGTCACCATGGCTCTATATCAGGGTCTCATTTCTCAATGGAACCCTCACCTTTTATATATCTTCCAATAGTTAGGTGGTAGATACGACTTTTAGTTCTCCATGAATGCAAGGCAGACCTGTCCGATTTGATCATAGTTCAAGTATATGTATGTACGTGTGTGTGTGTATATAATTGGAAGGGTGGGCCCGTATTTGTGAATAAGTATTTGATGCAGCAAAGGTTTTTGATTCTCCATGAAATCAATGCAGGCCTGTCCGATGTGAGCATAGGTTACGTCAAGTCATATATAAGCTATAATTTGAAGCCAGGGCCTGTATATTATGAATAATAGTTTGTTGCAGCAAGGGTTGCTACTACGCAATAAACAAAGTCAATGGCAGTTTTAATTAATGACAAATTTTAGCAATATTTTTTAATGTCACTTAACATTTTAATGTACCACAATATTACATAATGAAAAGGAATGGGTGTTGGCCACAGCATTGCTTTATTTCATTAATTGATCTCGTTCAGATAGGTGAGCAAACTTTTCGATACTCAAGATTAAAATGAGAGAAAATGAAGTCACAATGATTTTGGCAATCTTGGTGATTGACATTGATTGATAGGTTCAAAGAAGTAAACCTTACCGATCAATGTTCAAAAAAATAGGTTCAAAAAAGTAAACCTATCGATCAATGTTCAAAAATATAGGTTCAAAGAAGTAAACCTAATGAGCAATGTTCAACAAGATAGGTTCAAAAAAGTAAACCTTACCGATCAATGTTCAAAAAGATAGGTTCAAAGAAGTAAACCTATCAATCAATGTTCAAAAATATCGGTTCAAAGAAGTGAACCTATCGAGCAATGTTCAAAAAGATAGGTTCAAGGTAAGCACACTTTTAGATATTCAAGATTAAAATGATAGAGAAAGAAGTCAAGGTGCTTTTGACAATCTTGGTGATTGACATTGATTGATAGGTTCAAAGAAGTAAACCTATCGATCAATTATTAAAAAGATAGGTTCAAAGAAGTAAACCTATGGATCAATGTTCAAAAATATCGGTTCAAAAATAAGTTCAAAGAACCTATTGAGCAATGTTCAAAAAGATAGGTTCAAAGAACTAAACCTATCAATCAAGGTCAATCATCGAGATGACCTTATGATTTTAGGAAGAATGACAAACTCTTGTATATTTACAGTTTGCAGGCAGATTCCTCTGAAAATTATTTTTGACAATTGACTATCTTTATATGTCATCCAGTTTAGTACAAAAACTACCATAAATTGGCATGTGAAAAAGATAGAGATGCACCTTATCTCCATCCAATCATTCTCATTCCTTATCTTCTTTTTCTCGATTTTTCATCAACAACGCAAGCACCATTGTCGCTGCACTCAATACCACCCCCAACTCAAGCAACACTGCAGCTGCAGTCACAACCCCCCCCCCCCCGCCCCGCCCCGCCCCGTCAAGAACCACCAGCACCATACTCGAGCTAGTGCCATACCACCAACCATTATTAGTACACCACCAACCTCACCGGTGCACGTCACCATCGTAACCAATCAAATCAGAGCCCAGATCTTAACTCAAACCAAAACAACCCAAATTGACAGGGTGAAGGGGGCTTTAGATAGGTGGAGGGGGCATCAATGATAGCTTCTAGAATTTTCAGATGGCGATGACGGGGGTGGCGTGGGGGAAGGGGGAAATAAGGTAGGGCATCGGTGGCTTCTATGGTTTTGTAGTGGTGGCAATAGGGTGGCGGGGGAGAAGGGAGGGTTTGGGTGGAAAGGATGGTTGTCGGCAGCGTCAGGAAGGGGAATGAAACATATAGCGATGACTAAGAATCAGATGCAGGGTAATGAAAGAATCAACATGTTGAACCAAGCATGATTCATGAAAGTTAGCAAAAGATCATGCATCTAAAGAAAGAGTACAACCTGTAGGCCAATTAGAACATTAGAAGAATACCTAATTCAGCCGGCTGTAGGCCCGTTAGAACATCAGAAGAATAACTCATCAGCCGGCCTAAATGAATTAGTACATAGTACCATGAGGGTTTCCAACTAGCATGCAAAACGAGGCAAGTCCACGTGATGAAAGGCTTTCAATTCAAGCAAAAAAAAATTCTCTGACCAATAACAGTGACTTGGATGTAATACAATTAAAGAAAATGATCTCGAGAAACTCAAAAATCGAAGCAGAATTTTACGCGGCCAAGACTGAGGGTTCGTTTGACAAATTTTTTTTTTTGGTTTTCAATTTTTAAAGAGCAACTTAATTTTTTTTTTTATATAAAAACAAGTGGGTGTTTGATAACCCCTTTTTTTTGAGATTTTTTTTTGGTGTTTGGTAACCCTTTTAATTTTGACTTTTTTTTTTGGTTGTTTGCGGTGGCGGTGGTGGGGTGTAGCGGTGGTCGACGGTGGTGGTGGTGGTGATGGCCGACGGCCGAAGGTGGCTGCCTGCAGTCTCCGGCGGTGGTCGCCGGCAGCCGGAGGTGGCTGCCGGCAGTATCCGGCGGTGGTAGCCGGCGGCCGGTGGTGGCTGCCGGCAGTCTCCGGCGGCCGGAGTTGGCTGCTGACAGTCTCCGGCTGTGGCTGCCGGTGGTCGCCTGAGGTGGCTGCCGGTGGTGGGAGAGTGGTGGTGGTGGTATAAAAAAAAAATCAAAAGTGAAAAAAAAAACCAGTTTTTGTAGTTTTTTTTTTTACTCTTCAGTTTAAAAACTGATTTTTTAAATTGAAAAAAAAATGGTTACCAAACGCTCCTTTTTTTTCAATTTTTAAAACTGAAAAAAGAGGCAAAAAAAGAGTGTCAAACGTGGCCTGAGTATTCGTTGATGCAAAATGGGAGTGCCCTAAAGAGAAACGCACCAAACTCCAATGCAAATGAATTTAACTTCAAAACAATTTATGTCTTTAATGACAATTAAGATTTTGGAAAAAAAAATTTCTCTACAAATATCAGATTGATCGGCCCAACGCTGATTCAATTCAAACAATAATCCTTATCTTTGATCATATAATTTAACCCAAAATTATGATCCTCTCCAACAAATTGTATCAAAACTTTAATGTAAAAGTACCCAAATTTTCAATTAGAACTTCATCTTTCACAATAATTTATGTGGTTCTTACCACAAACCTCAATTTTTATATAAAAATAAGCTCACCTCAAAGTATGATAGAAATCTTCAAAAGTCTCTTCCTAAAGATTCTCTGGAGGTTTTTTTTGAATTTTGTTGTGCTCCTTTGAATATATTGCAAAGCAATGATTGAAATCTCCAAAGATCTTTCTAAGAAATTCTCTGGAGATTTTTGTAAACTTTGTTGTGCTCCTATGAATATATTATAAGTATGTTATCGGAAGTTTTAAAAGGCATATACTTATATTCATAAAACATTTACAATTTCAAAACACGCATTATGTTTCCAAACTCTCTAATAATTTTTATTTTTTTTTAACTATGCGGGGTCTAACATCTAACATGACTCTATGCCATCTTTCCACATCCGGTATCTAAACCCGACTCTTAGCGAGAAAGTTTATGATTCCTATGGCTTTGTTCCTAATTAATTGGTCATATTTTCTTTTTGAACTGATTTAAAAAAATTGATCACTTTCAGAATTAAGAAAATTTTCATAGGTATTTTTTTTCATATTTACTCTTCTTAGACATTTTTATTAAATTTTTTTTTTTACATTTAATCCTCTATCATTCATTTTTCTCTCTCATGGCTCACTTTTTTTCCTCTCTCTCTCTCTCTCTCTTTTCCTCTCTAATGCCCTCTCTCTTTTCTTTTGGTGCAGAATAAAAAATTCATAAAATATAACTTATATCCTAAATAAACGTGTAAATCAAAGGCGATCAAATAAAAAGGGACCGAGGGAGTAATTGTTGTAGTTTAACTTGAAATTTTTTTGAGAATTTTTTCAAACAGCGTTGGACTTCTTTTTTACCTGTCCGTTACACCACGACATATTAATTTGAGTGTAACATCTCTTACATCATATCGTATTTGTAACCGCTACACTTAAGATGTTAGAGAATGTAACCTTTCATCACACCAAGACAAATATACTACCGTCATACACAAAATATTTGGCTAAAAGTCCTTGTTTGGACGTTATCTTCATGCCGTCAAGTTCTAGCAGAGCATTACGAAGTTCGACACTAGATTATAAGGTTCTCTCTTTGTATTGTACACCATGAATATTACCTCCATTGCATCTCTTCTTCTCAATGCTTGATCCTTAAATATTGGTCTTGTTGAAATGATTACAACAATTATTGCGCTACCACGTAACACGTAGTGGGTTCGCAAACATACCGTATAAAGTCTCCGAATATTCCGACATAGGATCCTTGTTGTTACGAGCCTCCAACACGCTTGATCTTTTTCGCAGGTACGAAAACGGCTACTAGAGTCGAGTTCTTCGTCCACGAACCAAATCCTAGAGCTTGGTGATTGCTCTAGAAAGAGGGTTATTACTATTGACTTATGATTTATTGGGATATCTCTAACCTTTATATAGAGATACAATTAGAGACTGGCTTTACCTCCAACTCTTAGGAGATAAAGATTGTATTTATCTCAAACACTTAAGAGATAAATATTCTCTAAATAACTGTATTTATCCAAACTAACAAATACACATTATCTGTTAGTGGGCGGATAATGGGTCCACTGACCCAATTTATTAACAGCTCCCACTCGCCCACACACAGGGCAAATAAATCGTACAGTCCCTCTTTATCTCTCGTCCACTCATCTCCTCATACAGGAAATGGAACGTGCGACCTACGAGAAAGGATGTCCAGTTGAGGAGTATTGTATTAAGTTATCACCAAACTAACACAATACATCACTCCAAAAAATCTCGTATGTACCCCAGATAGTTCAATTACACCAGATTAAACACTCTCAAATCCCTCATAATGAGCAGTGTTAAACCTCTCATATGTTATGTATTCATGACTCATATCGAAACGAAAATCGACAAAGTCGCCCGGGCTATGAATCACACAACATGATGTAATATTGAACTTTCTTCCCAAAGCCCTCATGTCATTCCAATTAGACCCAACCGCTTTCCTAGACATGCCCCGCGAGACCGCATCATCCATGATCCAAGGGTACATGCTAAAGTAGCGACATTGAGTATCCTCTTCATGACATAGTCTAAGGTGAAAAGGGTACCATATAGGATCAAAAATATTTCGATCCAAGTGGCTCACACAGTGACGAAGCAGGGATTCATTCGTCACTCCCACTGTCGGTCTGCATTTAGCACATGCAGTATGATTTGCATGCTATGGCGTAACCCGCAAGGGCGTGTCACATAAATGTATAATAAAATACGCCATACGAATCTAAGTCTAGTCGCTGTACAAGCGCCTAACCTGAGTTTTTCAGCCCAGTCACTCTCATAGTGCCTGCCTGAAATCTCACATTCGGCTGTAAACAGGCTACATAGAGTTGTGGAGATACTCTATGATCGACCTACATTTTTTAGGTCTCATCTTAGCTCCAACTAAGGCGACATGTTTGCTTTATAAGCTGTATCATCTTATTCGCCCACTTGGCGCTTAAGACAATTATGTCTCATCTTGCTCGCTATCTTAGCGCCAAGGTGAATTACCCGTGTGAGTGGGTCAATTCGAGCCTGGTGACACTCTCAATAAGGATGTATATGTAATCACAAAGATTATCCATTCATTCCATAATAAACTCAAATCAAGGAATGAAAATTTAATGTAATAAATAATGTCAAGTACATAAGATGCCATAAACATATCAAAACCTACGTAGTCCCATACTCCTAATGTGAGAAAGGAAAACATCTCTAGCAATAGGCTTGGTCAAAGGATCAGCCACCATTCTGCCAGTAGGTATATGCTTCATGGTCACCTCTCCTTGCGCAACTAAAGTTCTAATGAAGTGATAACGAAGGCCTATGTGTTTGGCCTTCCCATGATATTTGGGGTCGTTTACAAAATCTAGGGCAGCTGTATTGTCACAGTGAAAAGTGACAGACTCGTCTGCATGAGCTGTAACCCCTAGAGCCTGTAAGAATGACCTCAACCAAACAGCTTTCTGGACTGCTGCTGAACAAGCAACATACTCCGACTCTATCGTGGATAGGGCGATGCAAGACTTTTTCTTGCTGTACCAAGAGATAGCTCCACCTGAAATGGATATACGCTCATCTCTATCAGTGCCCCAATCAGCATCGCTGTATACTCTCAGTCTCAAGTCTCCACCATGATAACACAGGACGAGATCAGCGGTTCCACGTAAGTATCGAAGAATCCTCTTCACCGCATTCCAATGAGCGGGTCCAGGATTACTCTGATAACGACTCACCATTCCAACGGCATAGCAGATGTCTGGACGCGTACACAGCATAGCGTACATCAGACTTCCTACTGCAGCCGCGTAAGGCACTTTGGACATCCGATTCTTTTCCTCATCATTCTTTGGGCATTGGTCTGTTGTTAAAGTACACGCCTTGTCCATTGGAGTGTCTATGGGTTTTGAGTTATGCATACGGAATCGTTCAATGACTTCTTGATATATGTCTCTTGAGACAAACCGAGAAGTCTCTTTGGACGATCACGTATGATTTTAACCCCGAGCACATAATTAGCTTCTCCCATGTCCTTCATCTCAAAAGTTGAGGACAGCCACTGCTTAGTGGCGACAATGGAACTCATGTCATTCCCAGCTAAAAGAATGTCATCCACATACAAAGAAAGGATCAGAATATTTTTCTTAGATCGTTTTACGTAAACGCAATGGTCTTGTTCAATCATTTCAAAACCTATAGAGGTAATGGCATGATGAAACCTAAAGTACCACTGCCTAGACGATTGTTTGAGACCATATATAGAACGTTTGAGCCGGCAAACTTTGCGCTCATGTCCCTTGACTTCAAAACCCTCAGGTTGAGCCATATAAATCTCTTCGTCTAGTTCTCCATTGAGAAACGCAGTCTTAACATCCATATGAAAAAGTTCTAAATCCTGCTGGGCGACAATAGCTAGGATCAGGCGAATTGAAGCAAATCTCACCACTGGGGAGAAAGTGTCTTCATAGTCCACACCCCGCAGTTGGGTATAGCCTTTCGCCACAAGACGTGCCTTATACTTGTCAATTGACCCATCTGCCTTGCGCTTGACTTTTAAAACCCACTTGTTTCCAACAGTCTTGCGCCCTGGCGGAAGGTCAATTAACTCCCAGACCTAATTCTTCTCCATTGAGCTCAACTCATCTTTCATTGTAGCCATCCACTCATTACTAGCAGGTGAAGATAAGGCTTCTTTCATATAAGTGGGCTCATCTTCATCAGTTGGAGTGCACATAAGAATTTCACCGTCAATCTCAAAACGACGACGTGGAACTCTTCCTCGTGCACCTCTACGCAGTTGAGAATCTTGTTGACCTGATGGTCCTGATGGTGTGCTCCCACTGTCTAGGATGCTCCCACTAGGTTGAAGATCACTTATACTATCTTCAGCGACAATAGGATGAGGAACTAATCCCCCACCTTCGCTTGGAAATGGTAAAGTGACTTCAACTTCCTCTAACTCATAGAGGTCAAGATTCTTACTTGCATCTCCAATGCTAGGAAAATCATTCTCTATGAAATCGACATCACGAGACTCTATTTCAGTCTTTTTACCATTTGGATGTTCACCATACATCACATAGCCTTTAGAGTTTTCAGAATACCTCAAGAAAATACTCTTTTTAGCTCTAGGCCCTAGTTTCCCATACTTATGAGAAGTACTGTGAACATAACCTGCTGAGCCCCATGGGCGCAAGTTATCCAAATTTGGCTTTTGGCCATTTCCAAGCTCATATGGGGTGGATTTGACTGATTGTGAAGGCACTCGATTAAGTATATAGGCTGCAGTCAAAAGAGCATCCCTCAAAAAGATATTGGGAGGTTTGCTTGCGCCATCATAGACCTAACCATGTCTAACAATGTTCTATTCCTTCTTTCCGCAACGCCATTTTGTTGTGGAGTATTAGGAATAGTAAGTTGCCTGCGTATCCCTTTTTCCTCACAAAACTTCTTGAAGTGATCTGACAAATATTCGCGTCCTCGATCAGTGCGAAGAGTTTTTAAATTCTTCTCTTTCTGATTCTCAACCTCAGCTACAAAGCGTTTGAAACAGTCCAAAGCTTGATAGCGGTGAGATATCAGATACACATAACCATATCGCGTATAATCGTCTATCAGTGTAAGGAAATAAGAAGCGCCATGGCGTGCCTTTACACTCATAGGTCCGCATATGTCAGAGTGAACTAGCTCAAGTGGTTGAGTTGCTCTCACAGCCTTTCCAAAAGGCTTCCTACATGCTTTACCGGCCAAACAAGCCTCACATGTTTGTAGATTGACTCTTGCGAGTGAGCCCAAAAGGCCTTCTCTAGCCAAACGAGTCATTCTTTCTTGGCCTATGTGGCCTAGTCTTGCATGCCAGGTGGTAGAATCATTCACAATATTATCATTCACAACATAAGAATAAGAGGACTGAGAATCATTTAAATCCAATTAAAAAAGACTATCCATGCGAAAACCATGTCCGAACAAAACATCATCCAAAAAGATGTCCAACTTATTACCCTTAAAAATAAAGGAAAAACCATTGTCTAATAAAGCAGTAACTGAAAGTAGATTAAGCCGAACAGTGGGTGCATATCGCACATCCTCAAGAATCAATGTGCGCCCAGTGCGCAACTTGAGCTGGTAAGAACCAACTCCTAGCACCTCTTCGAAGCTATTGTTTCCCATGAAGATATGTTTGCTACCCGCTGGAATCCGGTGATAATCTACGAACCCCTCTCGATCACGTGCTACATGTTTTGTTGCACCTGTATCCACAAACCACACAGGTTGGGAATGAGCAACCATCACATGTGAGGAAACATATAACTGAGAGAGAGATTCTGAAAGTACCTTCTTCGGCTCAGTGCAATCACGAGCGAAGTGTCCTTTTTGTTGACAGTTGAAGCATTTAACTTTAGACAGATCCTTTTTCCCACCACGTTTTCCTCTCTTGCGTTTCTTCATTTTTCCTTCCTTTGGCGCAGAAGTGCTAGCCTCGCCTTTCTTACCTTTCTTACTTTGTCTTCCACGCTTGCCATTTGCATTGCGCGATCCCCCTTGGGCGACATAAGCAAGGGTCTTGTCAGCATCTCGAGTCTCGTCCTCAAGGATGACATGCTGTGAAACATAAGAAAAGTTCTTGATGTTTTCACTGTGGGTCAATATCTGTTTCATATTGGCCCATGAGGCAGGAAGAGACCTTATGACAGCTCTGACTTGCTGCTCATCTGTGAGCGCATGGCCAGCATCCCTCAGCTTACCAATCATATTGGACATCATCCTTAGATGTTCACTCATGGTATGTTTAGGGTCTTTTGTGTACTCCTCAAACTTAATCACAAGGCTACGAAGCCGCGTAGTTGAGGTTCCACCAAAAGAGAACTTGAGCTGCTCCCATAAAGCTTTGCAAGTTGGAAGTTCATCATACTGCCCGATTAGATCATTTTGCAAGCTGCTCAACAAGGTGTAGCGCGCACTACGATCTTTCTGATTCCATTTCTGGTAGGCAGTGTGGTCTCTTAGGGGTTGCGCCTCAGTTGGCGCGACCATCTCCTTGGTCAAGTGCTCCTCGAGCTCTTGTTCGTTCAGCATGAATTTCATCTTTTTGTGCCAAACGTCATAATTATCTCCGTTAAGTTTCTCACCCTTAACGAGATCAGCTATGACATTCTTGGTGGCCATTATATTCACTACATTAGATTGCGCAAGGAAAAAACATTAATTATACATCTTTTTATTTATTTCAAAAAATTCAAATGAAAAACATAATCCTTCCTCACATCATGAAATCGAAAATTTGCTAAGCTCGTAATCATCTCCCATGTATGTGAGTTGGGAAAAATATTTTTCAAGTAATTTTTCGCAATAAATTTCATCATTATATAAGCCACAATATAATAAATCATCCACATGATAATTTAGAATAATATAAAATTGCACAATGCAATAAAAGTGTGCAAGGACTCCATTGAGCCCCATTGGCATTCTAATAACTTATGCTAAGAAAATTCTGGCTTGAATAATGTGCGTGCGAAATTACATCCCCGTACAAGACTTTCTAGAAATATACAGGAAAATAGTAGAATACAACATCTTTGAGAATCCTACTACAAACTATTCCAATAAAACAAATGGAGATGCTGCACAGCACATTATTCTCAAAAGAATTTTCTTAAAATAAGAGTAAACACATAAACATAAGTTTATTTACAATGCCAATCTAGTATCCATCAATTTAACCTAAAACTAGCATACTCAAATAACAAGTTAAAGGGTAATTTAAATGAATGAATATGTCACATTCTCCTTCCAAGGAAAACGGGCGTAAAGGCCTTGAAATTGGGTTTAAAGAGGTGTGGGCTTGCCAAAAACCCAACAAATATATCAACAAAAAATATATTTAAACCATAACACTAATCAAGGCAAATAAATAAAACATAATTCATCTATGTCATATAACTCTCCATAATATTTTATTTCTGCTCACAAAGTGCAAAAATTAATTTTTGCGCATTATTCGTATTTTTTTGGGAACACATAAATACCACAAAAAAAATATTGGGCTAATTACACCCATGTCCCTGAGGTTAGGGGTAATTACAGTCAAGGACACAAAGTTTCAAAATGTAACATTCCGTGACCAAAAGTGTTTTAAATGTATCACCCGTGTCCATTCGTTAGGGTTCCGTCCAAAAAATATATTTTTTTAATGATGTCATCAATACGTATTTTTAAAATGACGATACTACCCCTTGTACTGTATGTACTGAATATTTTGAAAAATTTTATATTAAGATTTTAAGCCTTAATTTATAGATTAGGGTTTTAAAATCTTGATTTGTTCTCTATCTTTGCAAATTAGGCTTTGAAAACCCTAATTTGCGAATTAGGGTTTCAAAACCCTAATTTGCGAATTAGGGTTTCAAAACCCTAATTTATGAATTTTGATTAACCCACCCATACCGGCCGATTGAGAGAGAACAGAAAGGGACGGCGGGCGATGAAGTCTCGGATGGTCGGCGACTAGTGGATCCGTTTTTTTCGGCAAAGAACAGAAGGGGACGGGGCGATGGAATCTCGGATGGTCGCGACATGTGGATCTGTTTTTTCTGGCTAAGAACAGAAAGGGAAGGGGGGCGATCGACGACGGGTGGATATGTTTTTTTCGGCGAAAAACAGAAGGGGATGGGGGCGATGGAGTCTCGGATAGTCGCGATTGGTGGATCTATTTTTCCGGCGAAGAACAGAAAGGGATGGGGGCGATGGAGTCTCGGATGGTCGCGACAGGTGGATCTATTTTTTCGGCGAAGAACAGAAAGGGACGGGGGGCGATGGAGTCTCAGATGGTCGGCGACTGGTGGATCTGTTTGCGACAATGGGGGCTGCGGTGGAATTGCTTTGTTCGGGGAAGAACAGAAGGGACTGCCGGTGGAGAAGGGGGCTGTCGGTGGAGAAGGGGGTTGTCGGGGTGAGGGAAGGGGCTGTCGGCGGGGAAGGGGACTGCCAGCGGTAAGGGAAGGGGTTGCCGGGAAGGGGCTGCAGGGCTGCAGGGGCAATAAAGTCTTTTTGTCAAAACCGTTAAGTATTTTTGTATTCCGTTTGTCAATGGACATAAGTGTTACATTTTGAAACTTTGTGTCCTCGGGTGTAATTACCCCCAAACCTGAGGGACATGGGTGTAATTAGCCCAAAAATATTTCTAAATGGCCCAAAAATGAGAGATAAATTCTTAATATTGGTAAATAGTAAATTTATCCCTAATATACCCTCTGGAATTAAAGAAAAATTCTGAGTGCATCAAAACAAATTTTTAAAGCTAATTTTTCTAGAAAAAATCATTTAAAAATTAAACAGAACACACACAGAGGGTATTGAAGTAAATTTAATACCATAGAAAAAATACAGAAGCCAAAAAAGAGCTCCATGCGCCGACGGTGACAAACACCGGCCAAAAATAACGTCGCACGCACTTCCACGCACCACCACTGAGCGTGGGATTCCATCTGGACTTTTGACGAAGGCGCGAGGTTCCACGCACGCTTAGGGAGCGTGAGATGAAGCCTGGCGCGTGATCGCGCGTGTCCAGCAGTCTCCGCGAGTGGCGCGCGTGTTGGCGCGTGGCAGCTCCTCTTGAGCGCGTGGCGCGCATCTGTGGCTCAGTCGGCACGTGGCGGCTCCTCTTGACGCGTGGCGCGCGTCAACAGCTCGGCTTGACACGTGGCGCGCGTGGGACCACTGTTCATCTTCATCTTTAAAAAACCCTAATTTTTCAGCGCCGCCATGTCGCGATGCCAACTTTCGAATGCCATATCTCTCTCGTTTTAAGTCAAATAATGCGTGCAATATATCGTTGGAAAGCTTATTCAACATAGATTAATTATGTATTAACCAATTATGATAAAACTGAATATCATGCTTCGAATTTGAGTCCCAAAACTCAAAAAAATCACAGTTTTCTTGAAAAATAAATTGTGATTTCTCACAAATAATGCATCCAAAAATCACGAAATTTTACAGAGTTCATCCTCAACCATAGTAGAACAAAACTATATAATTATTTTTCAGAAAACATGCTCAATAAATTTTGAATTTTTGTAATGGGTCTCAATCATGTATTCGGAAAAAATCGCAACATGCACATAATTTATTCTAGCATGTTAAAGGCGAATCAACAAGTAATCATGCTCTGATACCAATGTTGAAACGATTACAACAATTATTGCGCTACCACGTAACACGTAGTGGATTTGGAAACATACCGTATGAAGTCTCCGAATATTCTGACGTAGGATCCTTGTTGTTACGAGCCTCCAACACGCTTGATCTTTTTCGCAGGTACGAAAACGGCTACTAGAGTTAAGTTCTTCGTCCACAAACCAAATCCTAGCGCTTGGTGATTGCTCTAGAGAGAGGGTTATTACTATTGACTTATGATTTATTGGGATATCTCTAGCCTTTATATAGAGATACAATTAGAGACTGACTTTACTTCCAACTCTTAGGAGATAAAGATTGTATTTATCTCAAATACTTAAGAGATAAATATTCTATAAATAAGTGTATTTATCCAAACTAACAAATACACATTATCTGTTAGTGGACGGATAATGGGTCCACTGACGCAATTTATTAACAGGTCTAAAAGGCTTTTACCTTCAAGTTTTTTAGAAACAGCCAATTTTACGTAGTCCTCGATGCTTATTGTCTTGTACTTGGCTCCCCCTTTTTCAGCAAAGTCTGGCAAAGGACCAATCTTGGCTTCCATGTTTGGACTGTGAAATGCAGCAATGGAAAGTCGTTCCTTTTCAACATTCGCCATAGCCCTGTGCTCAATGCTGTTGTACTCTCCGTTGCTCATAATCTGCATTAAGAAAAAGTCATGCATTCAGTGTCACTTTATTAGTACACCTTATTGAGTTTGGTGAATCTCTAGCAGCTACAGCTACACAAAATGCACCTAATATCTTTACTCTCGCTTCAAAATGTTGTACATCATGCCCTTATGTCCAATTTCGTAAATACACAACATTCTAAGTACAAACTCTTATCCATAGCACCACAAGTGCAGTCCATGGCATATCCCCACGGATCTTAATCCTCTTCGGTTAGAGAGGGAATATACATGCGTCGCTTAAATGGTGTATCTAGATTTAAGGGTACATTTGTCGTCACACAAATCAACCACCACAAGTTTTTAGCAGAAAAAGAGGCTTTTAGTAGTTGTCCAAGTGGTTGGCCTTGTGGTCAATGAAGTTTGCTCCCTTCCTTAGCTTCCTGGATTCAAACTTTAAGGCTAGCACCAGAAGGAAAAATATTCTTCTAAATGGACTAGGTCTATGTAGGAGGTGTGCCCTTAAAATTGTCCCGGAACTTACTTTCGGTTGACACTAAAGTTGGCCCGAAGATACATCTTACGGTCCAAGAAGAGAGAGAGAGAGAGAGAGAGAGAGAGAGAGAATATGTGAGGACAATTACCTCTAGGACGTCACCGATGTTGATGATAATTGCTCCTGGAATGGGTTCAATGGGTACCCATTTGTGATTTTTCCTGATTTGCAAGCCTTGAACTTCATTGACCTGGATCAGCAGGGTCAGCCCAACTGAATCGGAGTGCGGAGCAAGGCCCACAACCTTGTCTACATGAATACAAGGTGGGTAGTAATTCATTCTTATCCCTTGTATGCAATCCTCAAACTTGCTGGTGAGTTCCTCTGGGTTGACACCAAGGTTTCTGGCCATCAGCCCAAGGAGGCTCATTGAAATGCTCTGTAGCTTAGAAGAGTACTCCTCCAATGTTGATCTTGTTACACAAACCGAACGCACGTGTTAGAAAACATTTTGGCCCCAGCCCAACCATGCGTATCTGATTTGTATAGAATCTCCTTAAAGATAAAAATACTTATGAACGCATGACGCTCCTTATGCATGCGAACTACTAGGAAATTATATGGTATCTTTTTTGCATGCTATACTCTTGTTGTTGATGGTACATTCTTGGCATAGTTATCAATACCGTAATGGCCGGTACTTATCATTTTTTTACCTTCTACCGTATGGTATCTTTTTATATTTCATAATACTGTTCCGAACATGTTGTACCGGCCAGTACAGGTCATATCGGGCAAAAACTACGTATGGCCTGAGATATTATATATTCTACTGTTTCCTTCCGGTTATTAAAGGTACTAATTCTATTCGAAAATTTTGTAAATTGACTACATAAAGAGTAAATAGAAGAAAATCTTAGAGTCTATTATATCGATCAAAGCCTCTTCATCACAATATACATTACAATATATTTCCTTACAAATTTTCAATCTTCATCGCAATTTTTAATTTGCTTTGATTTTTCTTTTCATCTCTAATTTACTTCATCGCTGAAAGTTTGCATCAGATTCTTTCATAACTGCTTTACACTTACAGAGAGCTTATTTTTCAACTTAAAGACGTTATTCTTGAACAATCAACTTTTTATAAGAATTCACTAATAAGATAATTGAGAATGGGGGTAATTCTAGAGGAGACAATTCTACTGAATAAACCGATTGCTCCTAATGCCAAGAACAAACGACTTATTCAAAAATAATTGACTTAGTTAAAAAAAATAATCTAATTCAAGTTGAATAAGAGAAAATGAGATATATTCTTGAAGAGTTGTGTGTGTGTGTGAGAGAGAGAGAGAGAGAGAGATAATATATAGGGAGCTGATCGGTTGAGAGCGCCAGCAAAATAGGAGATTTTGCTAGCGCGATCTGGCCGTCCATACCGAAGGGATGGACGGCCCATATCTTTTTTTTCAGAAGCTGTCAGTCGTCCGCTACATAGTGTAGCGCATGGACTTTTTTACCATATTGCCCCTCCTCCCTCGTCCGTTACACAATATGGCGGACAACTTTTTTGGCCTGACATATGACAGTCAAAAAGTCATCCGCTACACTGTGTAGCGGACGGATTTTCACCTAATATCATCCACAACCCCCCTGACAGTTGTCACATCAGTCCTGTCGCTGCACGAATGTTACTTTGTCCTTATCCCACAGTCCGCGACACTGTGTAGCGGATAACTTTTTGATTTTTACTGTCCATTATACTATGTAGCGGACTTACCCACTCAAATACACACTTCGAAACTCTTATTCATTCTTTCTTCTCACAATTTTTCTAGCGGCGTTGGCAAGTAGATCGGAGCAATTTCTTCCCACGAAATCATTTTCTAGCGGCATTGGCAAGTAGATTGGCGTAATTTCTTCCCAAGAAATCATTTAATCGTCTCATCAATCATGTAAGTTCACAAACCAATCCTTTATTTGTTCATAATCTAGAGTTGTTATGAGTATTGCGGCTTATGCATGGTTTTGAATATGTGTGCGCTGCATTGTGCTAGCGTTTGTCAATTTATCTATATATATATATATATATATATATATATATATATATATATATATATATATTATATGTGTATTGTGTATTATTTGTTCATATGATTTTCACTTGCAAAATCCCATTCCATGTCTGTTTGTATGTATGTACATACATATATACAGTATGTGAACTTATGTGAGCACACAGTAACATTGTAAGTATTATCTGATCACATGCTAGCGTTGTATGTTTGAGAATGTTTATGCTTCCAACCTTGTCGTTTTTCCATAATTTCAGTTGCAAAAAATGAATTTCAATCCTGGACCAGAAGATCCGTCCGTATTTTATGACCAAACAAACCATATCATTACGCTCATATGGGATGGTAGGGTAAGATACTTATTTTATCAACTTTCTTATTCTTGCATACGTTGTATACCGTTTGTTTTGCTTAAATTGTATTTATTAATTCGTAGGAAAGAGCACTTCTCAACACAGTAGAAGTATCCAATAATTTCAAAGCCTAGAATTGAACAAAACCCAGAAAACATTATTGCGTGGGATTGGGTTTGGGATTTTCACACATGGACAGATCTTTCAACACCTTGACCGGCACTTAATAGGTGCCCTTGTTAAAAGGTGGAGAAGTGAAACGAATACGTTTCACTTCCCTCTCGGAGAGATGACAATTACCCTAGAAAATGTAGGGTTCATCTTAGGGTTACCGGTGACGGGCTCCTCTGTCGGAAGCAACGAATAAGAGAACCGTTAGGGACTTCTTTACTTCGATACCTCAGGATCAATTTAGTACTGATGGTATCAAGTTGAAGTGGTTGGTAGATACCTACAAGGTTCTGCCGGATAACTACACGGATTAGATGCTTGTGCTGTACACACAAGCTTTCCTCTTTTGGGTGATGGGGGCAATTCTGTTCCCAACATCGACGAAGAATACGGTAAGCGTCAAATATTTACCATTGTTGGGAAACATGCTGGAGGTTAGGGATTATGCCTGGGGTGCAGCAACTCTTGCGTACCTATACCGAGCATTGCACAAGGCAACGAGGCCCGACTCCAAAGCTATATGTGCATGTCTCTCGCTATTGCAGGTATATCATACAAATCTTGATTACGTGCTCAAATTTTTTTTTGTTGAATCGACAATAAATTTTGACTATACTTTATTTAATTTGTCTTTGCTCCCAGGTGTAGTCTTATGAACACCTTGCTACCGGTGCACCCAGGCGTAGGGACGGAATCGATAATTTGTGGCCTCGGTTATGTGCCTGGGAGTGCAGCCGGAAGGACAGTCACTACCTGAGGAGAGACGATCCCCATCACAACATTACGTACTATCAGGGGGAGCTCGACTCGCTATCTCTCGGCCAGATGCGATGGGCACCGTACAAATATTTGGCTCGACTGGTGGGAGAGTCGTTCGTCTTCACCCTCCCCGGGTTACAACGCACACCCCTGATCCACTTCGAGGTCGCAGAGTGGCAGCTGCCAGATTGCGTTATGCCCCATTTTGACTGCCTGCAGGGGTTGCCAGCCGATGCGCAGGATATGAGGCTTAACAAGAACCCACCGGGTGTCTAATGGTTTGGTACGGTATGTGGTGTCGAAAGTCACGACATCCCCAAAATGCTTATAAACGGGCCTCGAATGACCGTTGACTCAAAAAATTGTACTAACTCGATGCTTGTCGTCAAGTTTATAATCGAAGGTAAACTGCAGGTCCTCCATCTGCATCTATTTCAATAGGCTCATTGTAGATTGAGCATCATTGAGGTCATACGCGACTCATCTATGGGTTCGAACCTCGTTACGAACATCTGTCGTGTAAAAGTTTAAATTTTGAATTCTCTCATCCTGTTCAGCAAGAACATTAACAATCTCAATAGGTCCAATTCGCGCATTGCTCATTGTGTGAATCGGGCTCCTCGCGACCTTACCCATCTTCTCGTGTTGATGCATCTGACTCACCTTAGAAGGAGTTACTAACGGGTGATTGTGTGCCAGTTGCAGGCTGGTAATAAGTCAATGATCTTACTTAGGTTTGTAGCTTACGAACATCTTGACCTGGCAATTTGTGCGCTCAAAGCAGCCCCGTCTTTTACGCGAATATCCTATTTCGTCATCATTGCCTACGCGTGTCTCATTTTGCAATAGGTTTCTGCCCCTATGACACTCGTATAAGCGAGGGCATATCTTTTTTGTTACGTTGCTTGTTCTTTTAGTCACCCTAATGCCAAAACCAACCCTCAATGAATACAATCGAAACATTCTTCAACTTCTTCCAATGTTTGAAACGTTCATCCTAGATACGGATCACTAGCATCTACGGGGACGTTGGAGCTCGACACGAAATCAGACATTGCGAAACAAGACCTGTGTAGAAATAGACTACGCTTAACAATCAAATGGCATTTCTAACTGAAAATATTACCTAAAAATTACTTTGGCGAATAGACCAATTTAGGATGACAAACATACCATATACATAATCTCAAAAGTGTCTTCAAATTAACAATTATTAATTTATTGAACATAACAAATTAAAATTACTAAGATAAATAAACAACTTCATCTTGCCAAAATACAATAAACATATCTCAAAAAATTTGAATTTAAATAGGATAAATTTTTTGAAGTTAGCAAACCTCAAAAAAATCGAATTAAACTATAATTAATTTATTTAAACTTAACAAATTATACCTTTTTTATGAACATCCTGTCTAGAACATCACAAAAAATCTAGAGTAGAACATCACAAATTGATGAATAGAGTGACAAATTTCTAGAACATAACAAAATCTATACTTTTTTGTCTAAACAAATAAATTATACTTTACTAGTCAATCCATAAAGAAAATTTCACCATTCACAAACTTACCTTACTTGAGTGAAGCTTGAAACAAGTGTTACTCGAAACTTGAAGGCAGCTGAAAATGGAAACGAGAATGAAGGAGACGAAAATTGTGCTGAAGGAGCTAAGTAGCTTTTAGGCAGCGATACTGTGTAGCGGACAGCATTGGCGACTACATTGACTTGTGCAGAAATAAAGGTACAGACAAGTCTGGAATTGTATCAGTCGTGTCAGGTGAAAGTTCATCCGCTACACAGTGTAGCGGACTACTTTGTGACTGTCACATGTCAGGCCAAAAAAGTTATCCGCCATACAGTATAGCAAACGAGGGAGGAGGGGCAATATGGTAAAAAAGTCCGTCCGCTACACTATGTAGCGGACGACTGACAGCTTCTGGAAAAAAAATCTGGCGGGATGGACGGCTAGATCGCGCTAGCAAAATAGGAGATCTTGCTAGCGCGATCTGGCCGTCCATCCCGAAGGGATGGACGACCCAGATCGCGTATTTTTGCGACGCTGTCAGTCGCTAGACAGTGTAGCGGACGGACCTTTTTACCATCTTGTCCCTGCTCTCCCGTCCGCTACACTGTGTAGTGGATGGCTTTCTTGGCCCCACATTGACAGTCAAAAAGTCATCCGCTACACTGTCTAGCGGATGACTATTTCCGTCAAATCAGTTGTCACATCAGTCCTGTCAATGCACGACTGTTACTTTGTCCTTATCCCACCGTCCGCTAGACAGTGTAGCGGACCGTTTTTGCCTTTCATCACTTCGAAACCCTTATTCATTCCTTCTAAACTGCTATTCATTCCTTCTTCTCACAATTCTTCTAGCGGCGTTGGCAAGTAGATCTGCGCAATTTCTTTTCAAGAAATCCTTTAATCGACGAATCAATCACGTAAGTTCACAAACCAATCCTTTATTTGTTCATAATCTAGAGTTGTTATTGCGGCTTATGCATGATTTTGAATGTGTGCACGGTGCATTGTGCTAGCGTTTGTCAATTTATCTATATATATATAGATTATATATGTGTATTGCGTTATTTGTTCATGTGATTTCACTTGTAAAATCCCATTCCGTGTCTGTTTGTATCTATGTACATTGCATATACACAGCATGTGAACTTATGTGAGTATTATCTGATCACATGCTAGCGTTGACTGTGCTAGCGTTGTATGTTTGAGAATGTTTACGCTTCCAACCTTGCCGTTTTTCCATAATTTCAGTTGCCAAAAATGGATTTCAACCCTGGACCAGAAGATCCGTCCGTATTATACGACCAAGCAAACCATATCAGTACGCTCATATGGGATGGTGGAGTAAGATACTTATTTTATCAACTTTGTTATTCTTGGGAACGTTGTATATCGTTTATTTTGCTTAAATTGTATTTATTAATTCGTAGGAAAGAGCACTTCTCAACACGGTAGAAGTATCCGATAATTTTAAAGCATGGAAATTGAACAGAACCCAGAAAAGATTACTGCGTGGGATTGGGTTTGGGATTTTCACGCATGGGCAGATCTTTCAACAACTTGACCGGCACTTAATAGGTGCCCTTGTTGAAAGGTGGAGAAGTGAAACGAATACGTTTCACTTCCCTCTCGGAGAGCTGACAATTACCCTAGAAGATGTAGGGTTCATCTTAGGGTTACCGGTGACGGGGCGGCCGGTAATAGCTCCTCCGTCGGAAGCAACGAATAAGAGGACCGCTAGGGACTTCTTTACTTCGATACCCCAGGATCAATTTAGCACTGGTGGTATCAAGTTGAAGTGGTTGGTAGATACCTACAAGGTTCTGCCGGATAACTACACGGATCAGATGCTTGTGCTGTACACACAAGCTTTCCTCTTGTGGGTGATGGGGGCAATTCTGTTCCCAACAACGTCGAAGAATACCGTCAGCGTCAAATATTTACCGTTGTTGGGTAACCTACTGGAGGTTGGGGATTATGCCTGGGGAGCCGCAACTCTTGCGTACCTGTACCGAGCATTGCACAAGGCAACGAGGCCCGACTCCAAAGCGATATGTGCATGTCTCTCGCTATTGCAGGTATATCATACAATTCTTGATTACGTGCTCGTTTCTTTTTTTTTTTGGTTGAATTGACAATAAAATTTGACGATACTTTATTTAATTTGTCTTTGCTCTCAGGTGTGGTCTTATGAACACCTTGCTACCGGCGCACCCAGGCGTAGGGACGGAACCGATAATGTGTGGCCTCGGTTGTGCGCCTGGGAGTACAGCCGGAAGGACAGCCACTACCCGAGGAGAGACGATCCCCATCACAACATTACGCACTATCGGGGGTAGCTCGACTCGATTGCACTATGCTCCATTTTGAGTTCCTGCAGGGGTTGCCAGCCGGCGCACCGGATATGAGGCTTAACAGGAACCCACCGGGTGTCGGACGGTTTGGCAAGGCGAATGCGCACGACTTGTGCGCACGAGAACTTAAGGTTTGGGATTCCTGGCAGGACACGCTGGCGGCCATTGTGTCGGAGCCTGACCCCGTGATCAGCATCGAACAGTACAATGGGTGGTACTACCGCATCACCCGGAGGAGAGTAGCTCCAGTAAGGTTTGAACGCGGGGAGAAGTACCACCCTAGGGGTCAGATCGATGAGCACATGGCATACAATCTGGTAAGTTGGCCAACCAGTGCCTTTAATTGAACTTGATGATTCTAACTGTGTATGAAGTTACTTATTTATTATCTCTCTGGATGTAGGTTAATGCCTCGTTCGCCTTCTTCCAGAAGTTGAGCGAGCGGAAGGATTTGGTGGATGCAATGGGCGAGGAGCTTCGCCAACAGGCTGAAGCGTTGGCGTATGGCTGCGGGAATTTTTTGAGCCAAGCATCGGGCCAGCCTTCCGGCGTCAGCCAGGGAATGGGTTATCCGGGGTGGCAGCCCCCATATGTGAGCGAGGGATACACCGATCCCTCGGGACAGACTTCGGGAGTGAGCCAGGGATATGGTGGTCCCTCTGTACAGGGAATGGGTGGTGATTGGGGACTACCAAGCACCATGGGCCAGGCTCAAGCGCCGTGGGAAGACTACAGTGCGCCCTCCTTCTCTTTGCTATTGGACTCGGAACCCCAACCCTTCTCTCAGAGTCAAGTCACGCAAGACTGGGGTTTCGAACACATCAGTCTGTCGGAGACACTGCCCATTGTCCCGTGGGCAGGACCATCTATTGCCGAAGAAGGGCAATATCCCCCGGTCGACCCCCCCGAAGGAGTGCAATATCCCCCCGTCGACCCCCGAGGGCAATATCGCAAAGGGCATCCAGTGAAGCCCCTAAAGCCGCATAAATGCCAAATAATCAGAGAGCGTTATTTTAGCGGCTTCCCCCGGGACAAAGCGTTGTATAGTGTGAATCATCCGGAGGGCATGGATTACACTTGCGAGTGGGGAGAAATGGCCTCCCTGGCTCCGGGGAGTTGGTTAGACAACGGTGTCATCTCCACATACGTGGAGATTCTGAAGGAAAGGGGTCGGGAGCGGCTGAACGGGTATCCGGCCGTTTTTTTGGTGGATGCCTTTTTTCATAGCCTCCTAGTGTCTGAATGGCAGGAGTGGGTCGAGCAAAGGCGGAAGAAAAAGTTGAGCCAGTGGAGACCGTCCGCTAACCTACGAGCGTATCTTACTAGGGATAGTCCAGTGAGCGCAAGTGTTGCCGACGTTTTTCTAATCCCATTTTTAGGGAAAAGCCACTGGTACTTGGTTTGCTATGAACCGGTGAACAGTCTCCACGACGATACCACCCACATGCCTGTGCTGCAGATGTACAAAGCCCAGTTGGACTCAATGGTAATATTACGATTGTTGTTTAACAGTTATTGTAACTTGGCATAAATGTTAACTCGTGTCTTACGCCGTTTTGTGTTTCTCGCAGAATATATTTTGTGCAATGGTCAATGGTATCCGTGGTAACCCTGTACCGGCGCGGCCAAAGCTCGATTTGCGACTGAAGAAGAGGAGGCCCAAGCAACATAACACTTCGGACTGCGGCGTCTTCCTTTGCATGTACATGGATTACATTTGTCGGTCTGAGAGCCTCAAGGCGGCCGTGTGGAGCCAAGCAGAAGTAGACACCTTTAGATATAGAATAGCTTGGCAAATTATGAAAGGCCGGCCTAGAGCGGTTAGGTTTATTGTAAATCCGGCTAATGCCAAGAATCCCCCCCAACATGATTCCCCCAGTTGACATTGTACCATTACATGTCAACTTTTTTTAATAAACCATGATTATTTAGAAAGCTCTCATTGATTTGTGTTGAAGATTATTGTTGATTGATTTGTCTGATTTGCGTTGAAGATGATTTTGATTGATTTGAGTTGGTTTTTTGGCTCTCATTGAGAATGATTGAAAGGTGGAAAACAAAATGTGTAGCGGACAGTAGGAAAGTGCAAAAATTTTTGAGGTTAGCCGTCCGCCATACAGTGTAGCGGACAGTGGGGGCAACATAGGTGCAAAAAAATTTCAAGTGTTGGGGTTGAAAGTTTCTGCTGCGCCGTCCGCTACACAATGTAGCGGACACTCGGGGAAGTGAAAAAAATTTTCAAGTGTTGGGTTAAGAGTTACTGCTGCGTCGTCCGCTACACAATGTGGCGGACACTCGGGGAAGTGAAAATTTTCTAAGTGTTGAGAGTTTCTGCTGGACCGTCCGCTACACAATGTGGCGGACACTCGGGGAAGTGAAAATTTTCTAAGTGTTAGGGTTGAGAGTTTCTGCTGGGCCGTCCGCTACACAATGTGGCAGACACTGGGGGAAGTGAAAAAAATTTCAAGTGTTAGGTTAAGAGTTTCTGCTGCGCCGTCCGCTACACAATGTGGCGGACACTCGGGGAAGTGAAAATTTTCTAAGTGTTGAGAGTTTCTGCTGGGCAGTCCGCTACACAATGTGGCGGACACTGGGGGAAGTGAAAAAAATTTCCAAGTGTTGGGTTAAGAGTTTCTGCTGCACCGTCCGCTACACAATGTCGCGGACATAAGGGGTAGTGAAAAGATTTTCTTAGTGTTGCAGTTTAGAGCGGACAGTGGGGTAAATCCAGGTGCACAAAAGTGTAAAAAATTTGGAAGTTGTGCATTGTTCGCTATACAATGTAGCGGACAATTAGGCGAATTTTTTTTTTTTTAGCTGTTGGTCAGACTTTGTTCGAGTTGGTAGTTTCTGGCAATGGAATAAGTGCTTTAGCAGCAGATTAAACAATCTCAACATTCTCAAGCGCATGATATTCCATCAAAAATTTGACACCCTCAAATCATCAATTGACCATCACAATTCTCAAATCACAATTAAGAACCTAAAATTATCAGACACAAATTTATTAACACAAATTTATTAACACAAATTTAGGGTTCAACATTGGGGGAAAACTTTTTCACAGGTGCTTTGATCAAACACGGATACTTGAAACCTAAATAGCCCCTTGTGTTCAAAGATTACAAACTCCCCTTCATTGAGGTCGTGCTGCTCGCAGAAATTACTCCAACCCTCTGCGAAATAAAGTTGCTCTTGGCCGCGCTTCTTCTTGATTTTAACAAGCCATGACCCCTTGCTGCTGGTTAAAGTTGCTTCGAGCCAAGTGGCTTCGTGCCAAAGTGTGGTAAGCAATTTGCAGAAGGCTACCGGTATGGCCTATCACATTCATTATAAGACAGGTAAGTTTTTAAGCAAAGATAAAATTAACACACACGAAAACACAGAGTAAGAGGGATGCCTACAAGTTCGGTATGAAACCCAGGCACCATGACCTTGAAGAAGTGCCTGTTCACCGAAGCAGAAGCCATGCGGACGGTCGCCGTAGAGGGGGTCGTGGGTGGGTGAGACGTTGAGAGAGAGAGAGAGAGAGAGAGAGAGAGAGAGAAATGGGTGGAAAGGAGAGGCCGTTCTGATTGGTATTTAATAGGAGATTGACGTCCGCTACATTGTGTAGCGGACAGAAGGCATACCAACAGTTTTCTGTCCGCTATATTGTGCCGCCGACACTTTACAATCCCAATAATGTTGGTCTCTGGTGCGCCGTCCGCTACATAGTGTAGCGGACGGGGCAAGCCAAAAAAAAAGATTTAAAGTTAATCTGTGAATGGGTCCATCAGAAATAACCTTCCAGTCTTCGGTAAGAAGATAATCTCATCAAATATTACGTATTATTACAAATGTCAAACAATCTTGATGGCTTATACAAAAAAACTAAAGGTCCACTACAGCTGCTTCTTCCTCATCTTCTTCCCCGTCTTGCAAAACCCCTGGACTTATCCCCAGTGCCTTGTAATGGTTCCGCTTGTCATGGTCGGTCATTTTGTTGCACAATGCACACCTTCTCAGCTTTTTAGGTTGAGTTGCATGTTCAATAGAGCTCTTCATCCGCGTAGATCTCTTGCGTCCTTTCGTCTGCGATATAATTGGGTCCAAAGGCCGGATATCATTGTCGTCTTCCTCCCCCGGCTCGTCATCTTCTGATCCCGTTGTAGGCTCAGTGTCAACCGCATTGCTGACTGAAGCTGCTTCCAACTGGTCGACGATGGGCTCTTGCTGCTGAGCTACCTCGAGGAGATGTTTATATCCGGCCATTGTAGCAGCACCTTTTACGGACAAACGGGTGAACATTGTCACCAGATGATTATACCGCAACGTCTCTGATTCTTCAAAGTCAGTATACGGGTGCTCCGGAAAGGCAATGGTACCGTGCAACCTGTTTGCACCTTTCGTCCACCGTGGCAGGACATATTTATCGGGGATTGTCCTGATATTCTTCTGGGTGAAAAATCGCAGAACGTGTCTACACAGGATGCCGTGGAACTCAAACTTCTTGCAAACACATGTCACCGAATCCGTCAATGTGTCATGGCTCACCGTATAAATTCTGCGCAGCTTCTCAGGGACGAGGTCATTCACGAGCGAATAAACCTTGTACTCACGCGTAGACATTTCTGCCACCTTGTTTATACTGTATCGTCCCGATTTTTGCAGCTCTACTTGGTATAGCAAGAAGATCTCCTTCGTATAGACTTTGGCACCGTTCAGCTCCAGCGGGGTCTCGAGCAACCTTCTCCTTTGTTTGTACGTTGTTGCAAAGTCGGCAGCCCTTTCTTTTACGAACAACGAAGCTACCGCTTTTTGTGCGGATGCAACGAAAGTCTTCAAATTGGTAGTTGTACCCACATAACTATCGAACGTGGCATTCATAGATTCACTCCTGCCCGTCGTTTTCATGCCCGCTGAAAAATACCTCCTCGTGTAAACGCCAATCCATTGCTCTTTGCGCTCGTACAAGTGCTGGAGCCACTCGTTGTCTTGCAATGAGTAATCCCGAACAAGCTTTTCCCACCTCTCCTCGAATTCCTCAATCGTTAACGACTTGGTAACACACTTGTCAAAATCCTGTTTAAAGTCTGGATACTTTGCGTACACGTGATGCAGACGTTCTGGGTATTTGTTGCTTATGTGCCAAGTGCACAAGTTGTGCCGGGTGTCTGGGAAGACGG
Organism: Escallonia herrerae; assembly: GCA_033070095.1. Lineage (NCBI taxonomy): Eukaryota > Viridiplantae > Streptophyta > Magnoliopsida > Escalloniales > Escalloniaceae > Escallonia > Escallonia herrerae. Next base: position 5,860 of record JAVXUP010004190.1, on the reverse strand, counting down.
TCGCAATAGCCTTCTTCATTGCCAAATCTTGATCGGTGATGATCACTTTGGGTGCTTTGAAGTTCATTGCTTCCAGCCACGTCCTAAACAACCATACAAAAGAACCCTCGCTCTCGTCCCTTAACAAGGCGAACCCGAACAGGATGGAGTGATAATGATGATTGACGCCGGTGAAAGGAGCGAACGGCATCGAGTACTTGTTGGTACGGTATGTGGTGTCGAAAGTCACGACATCCCCAAAATGCTTATAAGCTAGCCTCGAACGACCGTCGACCCAAAAAATTGTACTAACTCGATGCTCGTCGTCAAGTTTATAATCGAAGGTAAACTGCGGGTCCTCCATCTGCATCCGTTTCAATAGGCTCATTGTCGATTGCGCATCATTGAGGTCATACGCGGCTCGTCTATGGGTTCGGACCGCGTTACGAACGTCTGTCGTGTTAAAGTTTAAATTTTGAATTCCCCAGCCTGTTCAGCAAGAACATTAACAATCTCAGTAGGTCCAATTCGCGCATTGCTCATTGTGTGAATTCCCCCATCTTCTTGTGTTAATGCATCTGACTCACCTTAGAAGGAGTTACTAACGGGTGATTGTGTGCCAGTTCCAGGCTGGTAATAAGCCAATGATCATGATTGGGTTTGTAGCTTACGAACATCTTGACCTGGCAATTTGTGCGCTCAAAGCAGTCCCGTCTTCTACGCGAATATCCTATTTCGTCATCACTGTCATCATTGCCTACGCGTGTCTCATTTTGCTGTGGATTTCTGCCCCTATGACACTCGTATAAGCGAGAGCATATCTTTTTTGTTACGTTGCTTGTTCTTGTAGTCTTTATTCTAATGCCAAAACCAACCCTCAATGAATACGCTCGAAAACATTCTTCAGCTTCTTCCAATGTTTGAAACGTTCGTCCTAGATACGGATCACTAGCATCTACGGGGACGTTGGAGCTCGACACGAAATCAGACATTGTGAAACAAGACCTGTGTAGAAATAGACTACGCTTAACAATCAAATGGCATTTCTAACTGAAAATATTACCTAAAAATTACCTTGGCGAATAGACCAATTTAGGATGACAAACATACCGTATGCATAATCTCAAAAGTCTCCAAATTAACAATTATTAATTTATTGAACATAACAAATTAAAATTACTAAGATAAATAGACGAATTCATCATGCCAAAAAATCGAATTAAACTATAATGAATTTATTTAGAGTTAACAAATTACACCTTTTTTATGAACATCATGTCTAGAACATCACAAATTGATGAATACAGTGACAAATTTCTAGAACATAAAAAAAAATCTATACTTTTTTGTCCAAACAAAATAAAATTATATTTTACCAGTCAATCCATAAAGAAAACTTCACCATTCGCAAACTTACCTTGCTTGAGTGAAGCTTGAAACAAGTGTTACTCGAAACTTGTAGCTGAATGAGCTTGAGGAAGTTTTTGGGTATAAAAGTACTGTCCACGATACTGTGTAGATCTCCTATTTTCGACAACATTGACGTGTGTAGAAATGAAGGTACAGACCCATCTAGAAATGTGTCAGGGCTGACAGTCGTCCGCTAGACAGTGTAGCGGACGACTTTTTGGCTGTCAATGTGGGGCCAAGAAAGCCGTCCGCTACACAGTGTAGCGGACGGGGGAGAGGGGCAAGATGGTAAAAAGGTCCGTCCGCTACACTGTGTAGCGGACGACTGACAGCGCCGCAAAAATAAGCGATCTGGGCCGTCCATCCCGAAGGGATGGACGGCCAGATCGCGCTAGCAAGATCTCCTATTTTGCTAGTGCTCTCAACGGATCAGCTCCCTATATATATATATATATATATATATATATATATATATATATATATACACATACATACATACATACATATATAGGGTCGTGATCTTTTGAGAGCGTTAACAACTTAGTAACTTAACCCAAGTTGCTAGCACTATCTGACCGTCCAGATCGTGTTGTGGACGGCCAGATCGCTAGCCTGGACGGCCATTTCTTTTGTTATCCGCTACATTATGTAGCGGACGACGAAAAACCGTCCACTACATAATGTAGCGGACAGTCAAATCGGACTGACAACTTGTTAGCGCTAGTAATGGATCACAATCCATATATATATATATATGGGGCCGATCCACACCCACCGGTGGAGAAATAACAATTTCTCCACCGAACCGCGGGTAAGAGCAGCGGTTGGGAAAAAGTTGTACTGACACTGCATTTATGGCAAAAAAGGCATGAGAAAATGGTGAGAAAATGGTGAGAAAATGGCGAGAAAATGGCGAAAAGGAGAAAAAGGACACCAACCGCATGAAGAAGCAGCGGTTGGCATTAATATCCCCTGCCACGTGGCGTCCCCCACCCCTGCCACGTGGCCCAACCGCGTATACAGCCCGCGGTTGGGGCATGGCCCCTGCCACGTGGCGTCCCCCACCCATGCCACGTGCCCCAACCTCGGGTTGTATATGCGGTTGGGGCGATGGCCCTTGCCACATGGCGTCCCCCACCCATGCCACGTGGCCCAACCGCGGGTTGTATACGCGGTTGGGGCGATGGCCCCTGCCACGTGGCGTCCCCCACCCCTGCCACGTGGCCCAACCGCTTATACAACCCGCGGTTGGGGCGATGGCCTGCCACGTGGCGGCCCCTCCCCTTGCCACGTGGCCCAACAGCATAAACAACCCGCGGTTGGGGGCGATGGCCCTGCCACGTGGCGCCCCCCCCGGTAATGCCCCTCTCCCCCCATGATGCCCCACGTGTTGTCCTTCTGCAAAATTTTTTTTTTTGCCGCAGCCTTTGACCGCTCAATCACGGGTTTTTTTCTGTCTTTTTTCTTCTCTCTTCCTCACTTTTTTCTGTCTTTTTTCTTCTCTCTTCCTCACTTTTCTCTCTTTATAATCCCCTCCCCCGAACCCTTCTTCTGCACTCTATCATCTTTACCAACTTCCTTTGTACTTCATATCTCACCTACATAATCTCCACAACAATACAAACCAAAAAATTTTACGCTAGAAGATCGGTGGATAACCGCTAGAAGATCGGTAGATTTTTCTTTAAATACATCAAGTCACAACAAGTAAGTATTTTGAATTTCCTTATAATTCAATGTTAGGTTTATACAAATCAGCGTATTACATTTATAGATTCCAAAATAGCAATTTTTTAGGGCGCCAAATATAGACAGAGTTTCACGAATTTATAAAAAATAGCTAGAGCTAGATTTTGGCAAAATACAAAAAAGAGACCCTAATTATTCAAAGGATCTGTCTCAGGTAAAAATTTCAGATTTTTCCAAAGACTGGAAAGGTGTTAACTGATACGGGGAACCTTGTAATTCTGCAGTTATTTTAAAATATCAAGCTAGCGCGATTTCGCGCGAAAATTTTATGAGAACCCTAGGATGTTGGGAAGTTCCATTACCCAGGAATTCGGGCCATTCCAAAGCCGTTACCTATTTTTTTGGCCGAACGGCCTTTTAAGCGCTTGATCCGGAACCGGTTCGGGATTTTTGGGCGAAACCTCCGTAAAATACTTTTTAGGTCAAGAATGAATTCAGGGAGCCTAAAATAGCATTTTGAAGCACTTTTGATATTTTTCGATGCCAGGGGCATTTCGATAATTCGCCACCCCGAGAGGGGTATTTCGGCAATTTTACAGTGCTAAGTTTTTCGACGGACTTTTTAGTCCAGAAATGTAATTACAAAACTGAAATGTTGTTTTGAAGCTGATTTGGCGCGCGTAGGGGTGATAATGAATTCCCGGGGGCATTTCAATAATTTGTCGCTCAACGAGGGTATTTTGGTAACTGAACGTTGTAACACAACTGGAGGAAATAATTTTCAAACACTATGTGTATTCCTAGGGTGTAACACTATGACTATGTGTGTTTAATGTGAATACGAAACGTAATTGTCGCTAAAGGTGAAAACTTAATTAGACAGTTTTTCATGAATTTATAAAAAATAGCTAGAGCTAGATTTTGCCAAAGTACAAAAAAGAGACCCTAGTTATTTTAAAGGATCTGTCTCAGGTAAAAAGTTCAGATTTTTCCAAAGACTGGAAAGGGGTTAACTGATACGGGGAACCTTGTAATTCTGCAGTGTAATTTAAAATATCAAGCCAGCGCGATTTCGCGCGAAACTTTTATGAGAACCCTAGGGTGTTGGGAAGTTCCATTCCCCCAGAATTCGGGCCATTCCGAAGCCGTTACCTATTTTTTTGGCCGAACGGCCCTTTAAGCGCTCGATCTGGACACCGGTTCGGAATTTTTGGGTGAAACCTCCATAAAATACTTTTTAGATCAAGAATGAACTCAGGAAACTTAAAATAGCTTTTTAAAGCACTTTTGATATTTTCTCATGCCAGGTATCATTTTGGTAATTTGCCACCCCGCGAGGGGTGTTTTGGTAATTTTACGTTTCGGGGGCGTAATTGGCGCTAGGGGTGAAAACTTAATTAGACAGTTTTTTCACGATCAGGACACCGGTTCGCGATTTTTGCACGAAAGATCCGTAAAATACTTTTTAGATCAAGAATTAACTCAGGAGGCGTAAAATAGCATTTTAAGGCTATTTGATATTTTTCCTGATGCCAGGGGCATTTTGGTAATTTGCCACCCCTGCGAGGTGTTTTGGAATTTTCCCCCAAGTTTCAAACGACTTTTTAGTCCAGAAATGTAAGTAAACCACCTGAAATGTTGTTTTGAAGCTGGTTCGGGGGCGTTGGATAGTGAACCCCCAGGGCATTTCGATAATTTACCGCATGATGAACGCAGACTATCAATGTCCCGCTGCTGATGCGAACCTTATCATGATACCTTGTCATCATGCAAACCACTGGTTCCTATTAGTTCTCCATCCAGCGTTCAGAACAGTTCACATATACGATAGCCTAAGGGAGGACTGAGCCTGGATAGCTGCTGGCACAGATGTACAACGAGTACATCACTTTAGTGGTTAGTTTTTATTTTTTGACCTTGGCTCATAGTATATTGTTCTTGTTTCATAGGCTTGATTCTCGTTTTTATTGTTGGATGCAGACTACTGTCCTCTCGCTAGCGTGCGAACGGCCACAGGGGGACCCTTAGACGGTCGTGATGATAAAGGACCGACCAAAGCAATATAACGGTCACAATTGCGGGATTTACGTCCTCAAGTACATGGACTACATTGCTCGCTCGGAAGTGCTCAAACACTCCTCGTGGACTAGGAAGGATGCCTTGACGTTTAGGTATAGGATAGCCTGGGAGCTGAAAAAGAATGAAGCTAGACGCCTTCATTACCATTATCCTGACGTGCGTGGCTAGCTGCTGTGATGTTACAAAAAACTGTACCAAAAAGAAATGTACATAATTTTTTGCATGCTATGAATTTGGCGCTAAAATGTGCGCGAATATACCTTTCATATGACGCATTCAAAAAAATTACGCGTCTCGCTTTTCGCCGAAATTCATAGAAATGGGTTAACTAGCGTGCATAGGTGCAATGAGAGAAAAAAAAGTGACAAAAAAAATTGTAACTTTTTTCGGAAGCTATCAATTGGGCCTTAAAGTGTGGCCGAATAGGCCCTTCTTAGGAAAACTCAAAAAATAATGTGTCCCGTTTTTCGCCGAAATTCTTTCAAATGGGCTAACTAGCGTGCCTGAGGTGCAATGAGCGAAAAAAAAGTGACAAAAAAAATTACAACTTTTTTCGGAAGCTATCAATTGGGGCCTAAAGTGTGCCCGAATAGGCCCTTCCTAGGAAAACCCAAAAAATAATGTGTCTCGTTTTTCGCCGAAATTCTTACAAATGGGCTAACTAGCGTGCCTGAGGTGCAATGAGCGAAAAAAAAGTGACAAA
>JAVXUP010004189.1:0-38783 GCA_033070095.1 Escallonia herrerae | reverse complement strand
CCCAATTACTAAACCCTAATTAGATCCTATATCCCAATTAAATCCTAAACCATAATTAACTGTAAACCCTATACCCTGATTAAACCCTAACCCTAATCCTAATTAACCCTAAACCGTAATCATAAATACAAACATACTCCTAAGTAAGTCGTATATCCTAAAACTTAAACCCTAAGTACAACCATAACCTTAATTAAACCGTACACCCTAACCTAACTAAACCCTACACCCTAATCCTAAATATGTACATCCCTAAACCAAACTTTAAACTAAACCCTAACCCCCATTGTTAATCTTAAACCGCGTCCCGATATCATAATATCATAATCATGATGACAAAATATCAACTCCACGAATAAACTCTATATTCCAATTTGAAACATGAGTCGACTGCCCGCATATAGAATATTTGTTATTTTGTAACCAACTCGCTGTCAATGAATTTAAAAATGAATTATTTTGGTTACAGCATGTTCTTGTAAATCAACCTAATGATTCCTTCTTTCTAAAATTTTGATATTTCAAAAAGATTATTGTATATTACCAATTTTAAATGCATGCATGCGTAAAAACCCTTAGTTCTCATTCAAAGGTAATCATAACAAAGTAATCCTTTGTGATGAGCCTTTAGATATCCAGTTTGAACAACTTGGAAAAGTTAAGTGTTTATAAAATTGTGTATCGGCTCATGCTCCGTGTTTTATATCTTGAATATTTGGTACACTTTCTCCGGTGTTTCTCCGGGTGCATATAAATCTGGTGTCCTACAACTTTTCAATCTTGCAAGAGCAAGAATGGACAGATGTTAGAACACATAATCGATGCCCTGTACTTGAAAAAATATAGGAAGGTGTTGCCAAATTTTCCGTAGACATATGACAAAGTATGAGTCGGTAACTGTTTTATAAACATGTGTTTTCTGAATGAGATATGACCACTACCTATTAGAAAATGTAGGGGGTATAGACATGTTATCACATACATGCATTCATTTACATATCAATCCTACCTAATTATTGGCTTTAATGTAAGGTGATATATAGTAATCTCAGTCGTCATGTTGGTCGATCGAAATTGGATGAAAAGGAAAAACAATGATGATTTCGAGGATCGCATGGATGAATTTCTTAAGTTCGCTTATGCACATACTGCATATGTCGACTTTAAGAAGATAAGGTATCCATGCAGTAAATGTGAATTGTTGCATTGAAAAAAAACAAATAGTGGTAAAATGGCATCTTCTCCGGTATGGTTTTGTGGGTATATACACAAGGTGGACTTAGCACGAGTAAAGAGTAGTATTGTCATCCAAGAGGGCTAGTCAAGCTAAATTTAGGGTGGGGACACAATATGATTATCGAGGGGCTCATCAATTTTATGATTTGTTAAAAGACGTCGAAGAGCCGTTGTGCGATGGAATTAGGAAACACACATGTATGTCTGTGATTAGTAGGTATTACAGTTAAAACTGGACCACGGGCTAAGTAAGAAAGGATTTAATAAGGTGGTAGCTTTTATAAAAAAGTTTTGTCAGAGACTGAGAAGATGCCACCATTGTATTATGATGGCAAAAGGATGATGATGAAACTTGGATTGGTTAATGAGAGGATAGATGCGTGCAATAACGACTGTAAGGACTTGACAAAGTGTTCAGTATGTAATTATTCGAGACATAAACCGGACAAAATAAAAAAAAACAATTGCATGGAAAGTATTGCGATATTTTTTGGTTATGCCAAGGCTTCAAAGGATGTCGGCTGAATATACGAGGCCTCACTATGAGGCTCGTAGCAATGATATCAATGTGATGACACACCCCACTGATGGAGAGGCGTGGAAGGAGTTTGACCGCAGGCATCCAACTTTTGCTCAGGAAGTTTGAAATGTTAGACTTGGTTAACCAATGGGTTCAATCCTTTCGAACGGTCTAGCACGCCCTACTTTACATGGCCGGTTATTATTGTCTGTATAACCTTCCTCCTAGAATGTGCATGAATAAGATGTACATATTTTTGTCATTACTTATTCTGGGGCAAAAGAGTCCTGGTAACGACATAGATGTGTATCAAAGGCCATTGATTAATGAACCAAAATTGCTATGGGATCATGGAGTTGAAACATATTATGCATCTCTTATACATAACTTTTAGATGAGAGTTATTTTGATGTGGATTATACACAATTTTCTCGCATTGGAAATGATGTGTGGCTGGAGCACACACGAAAAGTTATCATGCCCTACTTATATGGATGTGAACCCTGGTTATATGTTAAAGCAGGACGAAAGGCCTCGTAGTTGGGATTTCACCGTAAGTTGTTGCCACCGGACCATCAGTTCTATATGCTGAAGGATAAATTTAACGAAACGATAGAGCGAGAGGTTGTCACGCTGAATTATATGTCCATCTAGTGATGAAGTGTTTTCACACCTGGAAGCACTTGATACTGACATACCATACAACAAGGATGCGCTAGATCAGAAGATTCTAGGATATCGGAAGAAACATTTTATTTTCTGGGATTTAGGCTACTCAAAGATACTCATTATTTGAAACAACATGGATGCGATGCACATTGAAACGAATATTTTCGATAGTGTGTTCAACACAGTGATGAATGTGAAGAAAAAATCAAAAGATCACCTTAAAGCGAGAAAGGACTACAACAGTTAGGTGTATAGCATGAACTGCATCTTGTTCAAGTCAGCGGGAGGACGATACTTCCAAAAGCACCGCAGTCTAGACAACAAACAAGTAAAGAAGGTCTGTCAGTGAGTTAAGAATTTGAAGCTTCCAGATGGGTATGCGTCCAACATATCTCGTTGCTGCAATATATCATAGTGTAAGTTTCAAGGGATGAAGAGTCATAACTACCACACATTTATGGAAAGATTCATTTATATTACCTTCCGGGGATTGTTGCCAAAGGTTGTCTGCAAGACCTTGACGAAATTATCTCATTTTTTTTAGATATAAGTTCTTCGATACTCCGGATAAGTAATTTGGAGGTACTTGAGAAGGACATTGTGGTGATAATTTGCAAGCTCAAGAAAATCTTCCCACCGTTCTTCTTTAATTCAATGGCGCATTTGTCTATTCACTTGGCGTATGAAGCTAAGACGGGTGGACTTTTAAAATTTCGGTGGATGTATCCATTTGAAAGGTAATCCATTAACTCTTTGTTATTAGTTTACATATAATGCAAATCCTGTTAACATTGATATTTCACTTAACTCTATGCCATAAACTTATAGGTTCATGTTTCATCTGAACAAAAAAGTCCGTGATAAAGCTCGTGTTGAGGACTAAATCGCTAAGGCTTACAAAATGGAAGTGCTTGTCAACTTTTGTGGCCATTATTTTGGGCCTAATATTGATACAAGGTTATATCAACTACACCGAAATGAGTCCGGAGCCATCACAAATTTAAAAGGCATTAATCAATATTCGAACAATCAAGTAGTCTGTTCAGACGAACCAATACTCGATGGCTAATAGATGAAGAGTATAGCGCTTGAATAATGAATGCCCTTTTAAATTGTGAAGAAGTTTTATCTTTCATTGAGTAAGCTAATGTCTTCAAATAATTATTTTGAACACTGAAAAATGTGTGAGAGTTGGCTTAACTATATCGGTTTTCAATGACTTCGATGCGAAATCTCAAATTAATGATCCCCATGGACTTGAATCTCATTGAAGTGATTCAAAATAGGTGTAAGTCTCAAACCAAACTATATTTCGTGTTATATGTAGTGATGTGATTTATTAGTATGTTGATACATCCTTAATTTTCACCGTCTACTATAATAGGTTCAATTGTTCGAAAAAATAGTAGACTCCTTTTGAAACAAGCGGTAGCATAAAAGATAATGACCGAACTAAACAAATCCAAAATAGTGAAGTCTTGGTCAATAGCAGCTGTTATGATGAGAATTGCATGGATTTTTATGGAGAGCTGGATGAGATTGTTGAGCTAACATATCTCGGTAGCCAAAACCGCTTTGTAATGTTCAAGTGTACATGGGTTGATATTACATACATGGTGGTGCAATGAGGGTCGCACAGTGGCTCGCGGCGGCACAATGAAGGTGGTGTTACGGTGGCAATTGCATGAAGATGAAAAGGATAAAGATGGATGGTATTTTCTTTCAAAGTCATGGGCAATCAAGTTTTTTCGTCAAAATCGTTATGTATTTTTGTATTCCGTTTCGTCAACAGACATAAGTGTAATTTGTCCAAACTAATAGACGCGCCTGTAACTTCACCCTAACCTCAGGGACACTGCTATAATTATCCCTTAAAAAATCATCAAGATCTATTAACATGACTTATAGTGACAGAATGCCGTCGCAAAAAGTCATTCCTGAAGGTAGAAAAAAAATTATTTTATTATTTCTTAAAATTTTAAACCTGTTTTTTAAAGATTGAAGATCTAAAAGCATAACAATCAACGTAGAATATTATTATCCACATTTTCAAGTATCTTTAAAATAAATAAAGTACATGCCTATGAGATCATCACTACTTATTACAAGTATCTTTAAAATAAATAAAGTACTATCAGTACAAGCATAACCACAAATATTACAAGGTCAACCAAATTCAGAACTATGCGACAAAAGTTTCAACTAGTAATGCACCACACGCCAATGTCGTGACACGATGAATAGACCAATTGCTTCCAAGGCTTAGCATTTAGTCCATCACCATCCTACAAATTTAACTCCAAGAGAATCGTCCCACAAATGAATCAGACCTCAAAGCAACAAAGGCTTCATGATCGTGGTCAAAGTGGGTTCCCTCAAAGTAAAAGAAGGCATATGTTTTGCAACCTATATGAAAATGAAGCAAAAATCATATCTCCTAGCCCGAAGTTACATTTCTTTTGCTTTCACCAAGTAGCATGTTACAGGTAAAATTTAAGATCTCCAACTATCGGGTAAAGATATCTTAGAAACAAATAAGCGAGTACACAAGCATGCACGCACACAATGTACATAATATACTTTTTCTCACTTAAATATCACATGAAGGGAGTGATGCTTTGCATCATTTTGAATGCATGAAGAATATATATTATGCTTGAATTCAGCAACTAGGCTGCAATCGTACGTTACTATTGTTAAAAGACTATCTCATTTAAAAATCAGTATGCCATTAATCAAAATTTAGAAAGAAACACGGATGACAGATCCAGTAACAAATTTTTTTTTGTCAAAAGTGGAAACTATACATGCAAGACAATTTTTCAATATTGTATGCAGACACGCATGAATGATGCAAAATTAAGCTGCTATGTCAGAGTTGCCTGCCCAAGACATACGAACACAAACAGATGACCACATATCCAAACAGAAAGAAGGAGAAAATTTTCAATTGGCTGCAATATTGTCGCAAGTATAGGCATGTAAATAGTGTAACACAGAAAGCAAACTAATACAATCGATCGCCAACACACACTTTGATAAGGAGGCAAAGGACTTGGCTACTTTCTGTAGCCAAAAATCATCAATCAACTACGAATTTTTAGCGACAGAAATTATATCGCCAAAGGTCCGTTGGCAAAATCTTTAGCAACGCTGATTTCCGTCGTTAAAAGTTTTTCTAATTATTAATTTAAAAAAAAAGAAATTAAACTAAAATATAGAAATTAGCTTTAGCGACGGAATTTCCCGTCTCTAAAGGTATTTCTTGTCCATAGCTAAAAGTTAAACTTTTGGCGATGGATTTGAAAATTCCGTTGATAAACTTTTAACGACGGCCTTTTTTGGTGATGGACTTTTAAGTCTTCTGCGATGGGTATATGACTTTTAGAGACATAAAAGTCTTTTTTCTTCTAATGTTAGGGGGAGACCTTTCTGTAGCAAACATATGAACACAAACATGATGGAACTCAATTTCCTATCTAGTTTCATTTTTCAAATGTAACGGACCAAAGTTAAAACAAAACATCTGCTTATGGAATGAAATAAATTAAAATAGAACTAATGCATAAGAAAAGGTAACCTTTTAAATCTCAGCAAAATAAATCCACACAAAAATCATCAACTTGTATCTCCAGGTGGTGCAATCTACTTTATTGGCATGACCAATTGAAGAGAATAATTAACTGATTTCAACTAATCATATTCTCACACAATTTATACTGCACAGAGAGGGAGAGATCCCTCGTCCAAAAGTTACATTAGATTGAGATTGCTCAATCCCACGCAAGTTAATACACATGTAAAACGCTCACCCGTTTTGACAAAACATACAACCAGCTTAGAATTTTCCAAATATATGTAGTCGTTTAATAGATTTTCGTAGTAAGTCATTGCACAAGCATCAATGATAAATTTCGTAAATAAGACATAGATTTACCCGATTTTACCTTATGGGATGCACAAGAGTGGTCTGTTTTTATGCAATCCTATAAGTGATGAGCAAGAGTGGCCTAGTTGGTGCACTGGGAGTGGCAACAGCAGCAGCAGGGGTGGGTTGCGTGAGAGGTGGGCAGCGGAGGAGAGAGAGGGGGAGGCGACAGCAAAGGATAGGGGTGGGGGTGCGGCAGAGGGGCTGGGGGTGGGATGGTGGTGTGGGAGGTGGGTACGGTGGGGGGCGGGGGGAGAGAGAGATGGGGAGGGGGAGGGGGAGGGAAGAAGGGGAAAGCAGGTGTGTGGCTGGTAGAAAGAAGAGAAGGGTTAGGATTTCTTTTATTCAATATAAAGACTTTTACCCATGGAATGTGTCCGTCGATAAAAGTCCGTCGCTAAAAATTATTTTAAAATTATTCTTCAAAAAAAATTCAGAAAAAGTAGAAAAAATACGATTACAGTTTGCGACGGATATGTCTGTCGGTAATAGTCCCTCAGTAAAAGTCCGTCTCCAAATATCTTTATCGATGAAATATTTTGTTAGTAAAAGGCATTTTTAGCGACGGATCTTAGTCTGTCGCTAAAAATCTGCCACTAAAAGGTCTTCACCAAGTTGAAACGGGAATTGTTTGTATATATGTGTATAAAGAGTACATATGAGTCGGTATATATAGGCATTCCAGTTGGCGTATAAATAAAAATACAATGAGTAAATTAAGGATCGAAGAGATACAAGATTGATATGACAGTGAGTAAATTTAGAAATTTTCTTAAATTACGGAGTTGACTCTAATAATTAAAACTAGTACTATCAAATGATGAAGCTGAGCTGCTGTTGCCCAAAGGCATATTTGGCCATGCTTCCTCGATATCGATGGTACATTCGCCCTCTTCTTGGTAAGGCAGTAGGCCATTAGGTGCTGCATGCGACTTTGGCAACCCTTCTAACTCCATCGCAACTTCCTTCATTGTCGGCCTTTTTCTGCCATTCAAGTTCAAGCATCTTTTTGCAAGGTTAGCAACTCTAGTAATTTGTTCTTTTGTACCCTCTTTCGCAGCTCGTTCATCGAGAATATCATGCAAACAATTCTCTTCCATTGCCAATAAAAAGTTCGTTGCTAGACTTCTTCCTTCCTCGGATTTAGTTGATGAGATCGCCTTTTGGCCAGTCAAGAGCTCAATAAGAACTACTCCAAAGCTATAAACATCACTTTTGTCCGTGAACTGACTTGTTTGGAAATATTCAGGGTCCAGATATCCAAAGGTCCCCATTACTCGCGTTGTCAAGTGAGTCTGCTCAATGGCTATCGATCTCGAAGTCCCAAAGTCTGCCACTTTCGCTTTGTACTTGTCGTCCAAAAGTATATTCGTGGATTTGATGTCTCGATGATAAATTGGCATGGAAGCTGCTGAATGTAGGTAGGAAAGAGCTCCTGCAACTTCTCTACCAATTTGTAAGCGCATATCCCAGCAGGGAAGTGGTAACTCTTCATTCTGGTCGTGGATAAAATCGAAAAGCGTTCCGTTAGGGATGAACTCATAAACCAGAAGAGGGACCTCCGTCTCCAAACAACAACCGTGTAGCTTGACCACGTTTCTGTGGCGAATTTGTGATAGGATGACGACCTCGTTAATGAAGTGCTCAACTTTTCCTTCATCATCCTCGATCTTAGACTTTTTAATTGCAACAATCCTTCCATCTGCCAGCATTCCTTTGTAAACGGTACCTTGGCCTCCCTGACCAAGGATTCGATTTTTGTTATAATTGTCGGTGGCTTTTTCTAACTCCTTTGAAGTGAATAACTTGGTTTTCTCAACGTTGCCTTCTTCACCGGAAGATAGTTGCTGTTCTAAAAGCAAACCACCATTTCTCTTGAAGTATTTTTGCTTCTTTTGCTTTTTCTTTCTTTTCAAAATTATTTTGTACAAATACCATGCACCACCAATTGAAATCAGTGCTCCAAGACCGCTGCTAGTTCCTGCATTAGCCATTGGAAATTGATTAATTAACCTGGCAATCTGAAGGGTTACGTAGAAAACTGCAGAGATGATTTAAAGGCAGGAAAGTTCTACTATTTGAGAGTAATACATCACGGAATATACACAACACAACGAATTTTTTTAGCATCATTTGCTGTACAACTTCCAGAATAATTCCGTGGAGGGTTCAGTGGTTGAAGCAAACAATTGATCAAAGCTGGTAAATGATTGGTGGGTTGCTTACGGCAAAAACCAAGTAAGGTCCAAACTATGCAAGTCAGAGTAGCTTAGCTTCTGTCTTTGAGAAACCGCTACAAGGGGAACTAAGGAGGAAGCATGGTATACACTGAGGCCGCTTCCTCATTCGTTATGTGAGAAATAGCATTTTTGCTATCTATTAGAGCAGTGTCTCATCTTGAATTTTATAAATCTGACAGTGCATGCGATTTTACCTTGCTGAATCCTGAATTTTATGCTAACGACTAGTACCTATAGTTTTTCCCTTCGGTGTTTTCTTTTTCTTTTTTTCGGGATTAAATGAGTAAAAGTAAGGGAGAAATTGTTGAACGAAGAGAGCATGCCTTCATCAACACTTTAAAGAGTGACCTCTGCGACTGTGGTGCCGTTGGCTATTCAAACAATACGTGTCGCAATAAGCATGTCCATATGTGCGTATTTGTGATAACAGGGTCATAACTCATACCTATTATTGCCATTCGAGCTTTGTTGTCATTGACTTTGTAGCAACCATACCGGCCGCCATACCCAGAGGGACAAGAACAGTAGTAATCCCCATTGGTGTTGATGCACCTCCCAACGGAACATAAAGTTGTGTTATGGTATCCATTTGTATTGAAACAGCTCTCACTTGAACAACTTGTACCATTACCAGGAATTGATATCTTACATTCATCGATATCTGTAGCAAACAAATCAACATGTTTAACGAATGTAGCTACTACACGATGGTCTAACAGTTTGTATCTAATTAAGAGTAGGCAAATGCTAAATAATATTTGAAATATTCTCAGTTGTATGGAAAATTTTTTGTTACTATCGGTGTTGTAGGAAGATACTTACAATTGTTTATATAGTGACAATTAATAAGTAGTTAAATATTTTTAGTGACTTTTCTATCATCAGTTTCAGCGACAATTCTTAACAGCACTTTTTAACGTCATTAAATAAAAGTCACTAAAATATTTAACGACAATTAATTGTTATTATATTGGATTTATAGGTATTTTCGTACAACTTTGATAGCAGTTAAAGTTTTTCCTGAATGAAAAGTGTACTCGGCAACGGACATAGGTGTAGGAAACTTCTAGTGTACTTCGCAATCACGACATCAGGCATCCAAGTGATCAAAACTATCTGACTGGTCAAAACTTTTACTAGCAAAAAAATGGTAACAAGTAGCTTTCAAAAATCACTGATTGCAACCGTTAGATGCTAGGGATTAATGCCTTTACATGTAAAACCGGGATATATAACGTGGTTCAACCGGGGAATTCACAGTGACTCTCCATACATAGGCCGTGATCATGGTGCTGAGGAACCATTAGGCTATTGCTAAGTATAATTTTCCAGAAATAGAAAACAACCAGATTAGTTTGGATACTTTTCGAAATTGTGAGAACACCCTTCTGTAATGTACAAGGGGTAAATCCTAAGAATGGTTGAGATTATATTTTAAACTGAACTGGTGAATAGCGCGGGGAAGGAAAGCGTTTTCCTAAAACACGGTGAATAAACGATGAAAACAAACTCTATCTTCAATAAATGTAATTAACCATATGTTGTGTAGCAGCAAAGCTATTGTTTTTTCAATTACCTTGGCATCCACCTTCGAGATATGGGTTCCCTTCGTAGCCCGATAGACATCTGCATCTTTCGTAAACGCTGTTGTAGCGGTAAAACCTGTTGTAGTAGCATCGGCCGCTGTAATTCCAAGATAGCTCGATGCTAGAAAATGAGATACTACTCACCAGTGTTTGGTCTAGCTCAGTTTTGACAAGGATTTTGCTGGTAGGCAAGGATATTGCGAACACCTGAAAATTGGTACTCTTAATGAAAGGTGTGGGTGGATAGGAGGAGTCGTTGCAAGTTATCTCCAAGGACGGGTCGCCGTAGCAATCAGCTGATCCCATACCAAATGGAAATGGTATGGTTACGTTGCCGCATGTTTCATTACAACCAGGTTTTGCAAGCGGTGCGGCTCCTTCCACCGCCGCTCCGGTGACGCACAATAGAAACGTGATCCCAACCACCCATTGAATTCCCATTCTTCTCTTGACTCTGTCTAAGTCACCTCTTCGTGTAGCGGCAGCGACAAATTCGAGAGGCGTGGAGTGAAAAGGTTGACAGTGCAAAGCTGCAGCGTGAAGATTAAGAGGGGGCCAGTAGCTGCTTGAGAATAAGTTGGTGTCGCTTGTTTGCGCGTGAGAGTTGAGGTTCATTGGAAGTGCATATATAATCCAAATGTAACAATTTTATACATGTTATGAAATTTTGCCTTTGAAACTTTCCCTTGCATATTTTCCGATGTGACTTCTTCCACATGTTAGGGAGAAAATTTATGTGTTGAATGGGTAAACAAAAGCCATAGACTTCCATCTGTATACAATACCAGATCAATACTGTTCAAGGTCTAGCCTACCTCCATTGACTATTTAATACGTAGTCACGTAGACTTGGTGTCTCCATCCTTGATAGTACGTCTGTTTGGCCTGCCATTCCCCAAATTATACGGAGTAAGGTTTTTCTCCTCCTTTTTATTTATTTATTTTTGAGAGAGAATAAACTTACTTTGTAAGGTTTGTTGACTCGTTTGGTTTTGTATCATGTCGATCTCCTCACAAAATTTCCTTTCATTTTCTCGATTTATAGTTTTCTAAAGTAGACAAGGTTTCTTATCCTGTAAGAAAAACTTATATTCTCTAGTTCTTACTTTATGCCCATGAGAGGCCTCATCAACCGGTAAGGCTGAAAACCTTGTGTGTCCATAAACAGGGCGGATTTTGGATTTGCAATCGGAGAGAACCAAACATGCATCTAAAAATACTATAGTCAAAAGCTCTCTCATTGCCCCATCAACTAACAACAAAAGAGATTGAATACATGCTCCATCTACTAACAACAAAAGAGACTGAATACAAACATTGTCGACACAGAATTTTGGATTCATAAGGTAGAATTAAAGGAAACCAGATCTTACGAAAGTGAGGATCGGTTTTCACTTCCAGTTCTAGACCTCGCTCCTGCTTTCTCTGTACTCTTGCTACTAAACAAACGTGTGTAGTTGTGCTTAATTACTCTCGCACTCTCCCTTTCTCTTTCGTTCTTGTCCATGCTCCCGTACAATGAACTAGTGACTTAGGACCTAAAAGCACAAGAAAGAGGTCGAAAGGTGGCCAGAGTTGGGCAAGGAAAACTCTTTGAAACTTAGGTTGATTATTCACGAATATAAATGCTCATTCAGATCATGGTTAATAAATACATGTATTCTACACATATATGATACGCATAAGTATGCTCTAATGCAGGTGATACATGCAACTATCAACTGTCCTTTTTCGAGGAACCGTATTTTTCGTTCCGTCTTCTATCATACGATGTTTGCTTACACACGATGTTTGCTTACACCCATTGTTTAATTGCTTGCACATTGCAAACGCCTGTCCTTTTTTTTTTTTGAGGCGTAGAAAACATTTGATTTATTGACTCCTTTGAACACTTTCAGCAGTGACCTTCCCAAGCATTCTCTTTTTCTGAGAATTATTTTGCTCCAAACTTTGTTCGAGCAACTTCCTCAATCCATCTTTTTACAGAAAGTTTCTGGTGGAATTATTCTAGAGATTCTTTGGCCACAATAGAGTTAACAGCTTTCACAGCTTCTCGTTCCATGTGTAATAGCAACTACTAGAAGTGTCCTCAAATTGAAATTATTTATAGTTTAGAATACAAGTATGTAGAGGGTTTCGTCGACTTCAAATTATTACTTGATAATTTTGAATCCACATACAATTCCATTGACCTTTTATATTGTTTTTTTTATTGCCTTTTGAAAAAATGGAAAAGGTAATGTATCAATGCGTACTTTATGCTGAGTTGTATTAATATGACTGTATCCTATAATATTAAACTGTTGCTCAGCTGGAGATCACAACATACGGTTTCTTTAATAAACATCCAGTAGTGTCCGTGGTCCATGAAGCTCATTCTAGAAGAGGAGAACATAAGTATAAGGTAGACTTGCATCCACCCCCTATGGTTCACACTGCTTTTGTACGTAGAACCCCGAGCTTGTAATTTCAACAGTTAACACCCTAACGCTTCAAAACTGAAGCTTTGGACTCAAAATAGCAACTCCGTTCACATATCTTGGACCGTCATTTGTGCGAGCCATCCATATGACCTTGTACCACGGGTAAATCTGTCCAAACATTATAATCTCAGGTATGTTTCGGCTCATTATTCCAAAACGTTGTTATTCAACAAACGCTAAGACATTAAAAATGATTAGGGTTCCATGACAATTTTTGAGGCTAGGGTTTTGATTAGACTTAATCTGCAATCTCGATCGCTTCGACCGTGATTTCTAGAATTTCATATGATTGTTGACGAGACCCAGTGAAGATACGCCAAACTAAGGAGGCAAATCTTCTTCTTTGAACATTTCATTTCTGTGGTCCCAGTTTTAGTGTTTATGGTGTTAGTGATGTTGATCGCAAGTTAGTTGCACTATAACCGCGACTTAGTCAAGGTCTACATATAGCTAGTGTCATGCATTTGTTTAGGGTTAAAATGTCAGTGATGCATTTAGGTTTAAGGGGTATCTGGGGTGTTACTTTACTTACACACTGTCTTAGAATACTACACGTTGTAAATATTGGAGTCTTTGCCAGGCAAAAGGGTGGCAGAAAAGGCACAACACATCCCTTTCCTGTTAACCTGGAAGAAACCATGACCAGCCAAGCCAAGTCAAACCAATAACTGCTGAGTCTAATAGTAACGTAGAGGTCCTATATGCCGATGACAAGGTAGACAACGATGTACTTAATATGTGGGTGATATAGATTTGATGATATTGATTTCTCGATATGTGGTGAAGGAAGTGGTAATGCAGGTAAAAATGCAGGTCGCAAAGCCGGTGACAATGGCGGTGTTGTTGCGCATAATGTAGTAATTGGACCCTTTGGTGCTGATATTAGTTGTAGTGAGGGATTGGTTGAAGTTGATTGTGATTAAGAATGACATGTGGTACACCTATCTTCTTGGTTATATGAAGATTGAGACTAGAAGTAGGTGTAAAATTGAGAATTAGGAGGTAATTGAAATTGTGTTACACATATCTTCTTGGTTAGAGCACATACAGAAATAGCGTGAAACTGAGTACAAGAATAAGGGTGTTTATACGTAGAGAAATGGGTGTTTATATCCCACTACTTTGAAATAAGCTGTGCCAAAGCACTACTAATAGCCAGCGACCAATAGCCCAAGGCATACACACGATCAGCCTAGGCATGCACATCCAACTACACAGCCTAGTTGACTGCAATGGCCTCATTATCTAGACCACATCCTTTAACCACAGTAGTGCTTTAGTAGCCATATTAGCAACATCAAGACTAGGAGCATCCTCCAATTCCTAGCTTGTCGCTATAGCAGATGAGTCTTTCTTAGCAAACGTCACATGGCCTGCTCTTTCAAGAAGGGGTGGATCAACTTATGAGATGTAGCCACAAGGCCCCACAACCTCTATATACCTGCAATCGAAACCAAAATCAAAAGGACAAATGGTAGCCCGAATGGAGAGGTGTGCGTCCATCACTTTGAAATAGAACTTAAATTCAAATATTGAGAGGAATGGGGCAGTTGGTGTTTACCTCGTAGGTTGACAACCAAGAAACCTCCTTCATGAGTTACAGTCATATCTGTCCATGATGTTCTTATTAGAGCACGCAGTCGGCAGTGACACCAATTTCCTTCCATTGCTTTATACCCTTTTTTTCATTGCTTGGTCGCAACTATTAAGTATGTGTTTGTATTGTAATAAAGGGCGTCGCAAGCCGGCCAAGAAGCTACTTTAAGTACATGAATTAGAGATATGTGTAGACATCCCATTTTATAGTCTTATTTTATCATTTTTATTTATCTTTTCTTGGGCTATTTTTAATTAAGTTAATTGGTATTGTTGGTCTAGACATAGTAATATATAATAAGGATGATTTATTTAATTAGGTCCGATCAAATTAATGGTCTAGTCTAGCTACAATTCAGTCCACTAAATGGTCCAGTCCGACTACTAGTCCACTCCAGTTGGGTAAACCAGTCCAGTTAGTCGATCCAGTTACTTAGGTTTAACCTAAGTTAAGGTGTAGATAAGAATTAGGATATATAAGGTAGAGAGATTGTGACTTGATTTAGAGTTGACACACGATTGATTCCCAAAATCTGGTGCATCTCGTATGTTTTGAGGGGAATTTGTCCGACCTTGGGGTGATTATTCTCCAAATTGGGGGTAAAATTGTGTCTGATTAAGGGATGAAATCGTCCGGTATAATTAAAAACCGGCCAGTAAAGCTTTTCAGTTTGGTAGAAGCGGTAGAGGACTTTTAGACCTTTCAATTTAATTTGAATATTATCCTTTATTATAAGGATATGCACAAAAACAGTCAACTTTACCATTTATCAGTTCCCAACCCTCTATAAACAGATCTTTTGAGCAACTGAAAAAAGGGACCTTTTCCCTGGAGGGCAAACTCTACCAAAAAAAAAAAGAAATAAAAAGAAGAGAGAAAGCATCTCATTTCGTGTCCCATCCCCATCTATAAATTCTTAGCTAGTCCACTCGTATCGTGGATCCATCCCGACATCGTACCGAGCAACTTGTAGCGAGCCTAATCTCGAGGAATTGTTTTCTTTTGAAGTTGGTTTACATTTATTTTGATTCAGTTGGTTAGAGTCTAGACTAAAAGTCTTAGACTGATTTCTCCTCCCCCACGTCCAGATCTTGGTTAAAAAAAGGACCAAAATATAATAATCAAAAGTTAAAGTCCTAATCAAGATAGAAGTCTAGTAGCACTAGAGTTGTATCAAAGATTGAATGTTATTTCATTTAGAGTTCTGAGACAGTTAGAAATGTAGTAACGTTAAAGTTCTAAGTCTACTTGACTAAAAGAGGTCGAGTCCACTTATAAAGTAAAGATCGAGATATAGTTCGCCTCTGGTAAGGTCCAGTCAGAGCTACGTGGTTTTGATTCCGGTTTGTCTAATCGGTTACGTAGGCCACTCGATGTTGGGTTTAAACCAAAATTTGGATTTTTTTAGTTTGTTTTGATCACATTCTACTATTTGTTATGAAAGCCTAGAATCATTAAAAGTGTAGTGGAGACCAAATAGGTACAACGGGACACATTAGATTCCAAGAATCAATCTCGAGTTCACTTTAAATTAAGATTACACCAGATTCCGAAAATCAATCCTGAGCCAACTCTAAATCAAGGATACACCAGGTTTCAGGAATCAATCCCGAGTCAACTCTAAATCAGGCCAAAATCTCTTCACCCTATTGATCCTACATAATAAGAATGATTTAACTAGATCCAAATAATGAATGAGCCAGTCCAGCTAGAGTCTGGTCCACTAAGTGGTCTCTGATCAATTGTCCAGTCCAGTTGGTTAAACCCTTCCAGTTCGTTGAGTTTAATCTAAGTTAAGGTGCAGATAGGATAGATAGGGCAGAGAGATTTTGGCTTGATTTAGTTTTGACCCGGGATTTATTCTCGGAAACTAATGTATCATTGATTTAAAATTGACTCGGGATTTATTCCCAGAAACTAATGGCTCCTTGATTTACAGTTAACTCAGGATTTATTCCCAAAATCTAATGTGTCCTTGACTTACAGTTGACTCAGGATTTATTCTCGAAATATGGTGTATTCGTACATTTTAGGGGATTTCATCCGAATTTAGGGTGATTATCACCGAAATTTTGGATGACAATGATAAAGGGATAAAAGTAGTTGGTAAAGCTTTTTAGTTGGGTAGAAGTGGCCAATAGAGAATGTTTTAGACCTTTCAATTAAATTATGATATTATCCCTTTTTAAAAGGATATGCACAAAAAAAGTCAACTTTAGTATTTTATTAGCTCCAAACCTCTATAAATTGATTCCTTGGCTTATAGAAAAAAAAGGATCTTTTCTCTAAAAGAGATACTCTGTAACAAAGAAAAAAAACTTGAAAGGAGAGCAAACATCTCATTTACAGTCTCATTCCCGTCTATAATTCAGCCAGTTGCATCGTGGATCCATCCCGACATCCTACCTAGCAGTCTAAGCTAGCAAAATCTCAAGGTATTGTTTTCTTTTAAAGTTGTATATTTCTTTTCATTTTGTAGGTTAGAGGCTGGATTAAGAGTCTTGGACTCATTTCCCCTTACCCACGACCAAATCTTGACCATAAAAAAAATGTAAAAACAGAAGAATTAAAGTCATAATAAGGATAGATGTCTAGCGGCGTTAGATGTCTAGCAGCACTAGAGTTTTATTAAAGTCTATTACATAGACAACTAGGAGTACGTTAAATTAGAGTCTCGGTCCACTCGACTAAAATCGAGTCCGTTTACGGAACAAAGACCGAGATATAGGTCATCTCCTATAGGGTCCGGTCAGAATTACGTAGTTTTGACCCCGATTTGTCCTATAGGGTATGTAGACCATTTAACCCTCGATGTTAGGCTCAAACCTAATTTCAGGATAGTTTAAGGTTTGTGCTATGCATATTTTACTGTTTGTCATAATAGCAGACAAATCATCAAAGTGTGCTGTAGAGACCAACTAATTTGTGTTGTGCATATTTTATTGTTTGTTATAATAGCAGAAAAATCGTCAAAGTGTGCTGTAAAGACTAACTATGGTATAACGGGATACACTAGATTTCTAGAATCAATTATGAGTCAACTCTAAATTAACGATACACCAAATTTTGAGAATCAATTGCGAATTAGCTCTAAATCAAGTCAAAATCTCTCTATTATATCGATCTTATAGAATAAGCATGCTTGATTTAATCAGGTCCAATCCAATTAATGGTCCAAGCTAGTTGATTAAACCGATGCAGTAGGTTGGTCCAACTAGTTGGGTTTAACCTAAGTTAAGTTGTATATAGGATAGATAGGGTAGGTTTAACTTAATTGACTCAGGACTGGTTTCTAGAATCTGGTGTATCCTTGATTTAGAGTTGACTCAAAATTGATTCCCAAAATCTACGGTATCGTGGATGAAGAGTTGAGTTGGGATCGATTCAAAAAATCTAGTGTATCATTTATGTTTGTAAAGGATATTACCCAAATTTTGGGTGATTATCCCCTAAATTTGGGTGATTATCCCCCAAATTTGGGATAAAATTATTCCTGTAAAATTGGCCGATTTCCTATTACACTAGTTGGCTAGAAGCGGATGATAAAGGAATTTTCAGACCTTTGGATTTATTATTTAAATATGATCCTTTTTAAGAAGGATATGCACCGACAAAGTCAACTTTACGATTTTATAATTATGAGCCCATCAACTTCTATAAATAGATCCCTTGTGCAACAGAAAAAGGGACCTTTTCTCTTGGGCTATAGCAAAAAAGGGACCTTTTCTCTTGGGTTGTAGCAAAAAGGGACCTTTTCTTTGGAAGAGAAATTCTGCATAAATAAAACCCTGAGAAGAGAGAAAATATCTCATTTCCAGCCCCATACCCATATATAACCCTTTAGCTGGTCTTCCCGCATCGTGGATCCATCCTGACATTGCACTGAGCAGTCTAAGCGAGCCAAATCTCAAGGTATTGTTTTCATCAAAAGTTGGTTTACATTTTTTTACATTTCTTAGGCTAGAGTCTAGATAAAGAGTCTTACACTCAATTCCCCTTACCCGCAACCAGAGCTTGATTAAACAAAATATGAAATATATATAGGATAAAAATTAAAGTCCTGATAGAGATAGATGTCTGGCAACACTAGAACTGTATCAAAGTCTTAACTTTATCTCATCTAGAATTCTGAGACAACTAGAAATCTAGTCAATTAGAGTTCTAAGTCCACTCGACTAAAAGAGATTAAATTCGTTTATGAAATAAAGAACGAGATCTAGGTCGCCTTCTTTAGGGTCCTATTAGAACTACATGGTTTGTGATCCCGATTTGTTCGATCAGATATGTAGCCCACTCGGCACCTGATGTTGGATTACATTTTGAGTTTATGCACATTTGCTATTAATTAGTTATTGTTCCCAACCTATCTTGGCTACACCAATGGACCCACTGGAGGTCCTAATTCGCGTGACATGTCGGCATATGAAACAGTTAATAGTCAATGCTTCCAACCGGTCAAAACATGCACGTTCAAGTCATGTGCACTTTTTACCTTTTCTACGTTACTTCGTCACTAATAAATTTATTTTTCACGACTTACAGCAACACCTCACATCGCACGTCGACCGTCGCACAGTGCTTGTCGGCGCGCCTTGGCACTTACCTAAAGAGGTTGGCCTTGGCCTTCCCCTTGGGGTCGGCCTCGGCCTCGGCCTTCCCCTTGGGGTTGGCTTTGGCCTCCCCCTTCCCCTTAGTGTTGGCCTTGGCCTTCCCCCAAGGGGTTGGCCTTTAGCCTTCCCCTTAGCACTTTCACTTCTCTTCAAGGGACCATGCATCCTTCGCGACACCCGTCGCCTGCGCGCTGACTCCCCATCGCTTGTGCTCATGTGCCATCTCTGCGACCCCCGTCGCCTGCGCCCTGACTTCATGATGCCCGTCGCCTGTGCCCACTCGCCGTCTCCGCGACGCCCGTTGCCCTCACCCATGCGCTGTCTTTGCGACCTGCATCGCCCTCGCCCACGCGTCAACTCTGTGCGCCCGCCGCCATATTCAGGACACTCTGCCGTGCTCATGCACCGCGCCACTGATACAGTCGCGCCCCTTCACTCCCTATCACACTACAATGCCCCAAACACCATAGGGCACCGCCCCGCTGATACAGTCGTGCCCCTATGTTCTCTATCAAATTATTGTGCCCTCGGTACCATACACACTCTGCCATGCCAATGCATGGCGCCGGTGATACAGCCATGCCCCCTGGCTCTCTGTCATACTACAGTGCCCTTAGCATCATACATACTCCGCGACTCCCATGCACTGTGCCGCTGATACAGTCGTGCACCACAGCTCCCTGTCACACTATCGTGCCCTAGGCACCATACACACTCTGATGCGCCCTCGACATCATACACATTCTGCTGCACCCATGCGCCATGCCGCTGATACAGTAGTGCCCCTTGGCTCTCTATCACACTATCGTGCCCCCAACACTTCACACATTTTGCCGTGCTGATACAGCCGCACCGCTGATACAGTCGTGCCCCTAGGCTCTCTGTCACATTGTAGTGCCCTCGGTACCATATACACTCTGCCATGCCCATGCGTCATGCCACTGATACAGGCGTGCCCCCTGGCTCTTTGTCACACTACGACACTCCTTGCATTGGTCTATCCTTTCACCACAACATGCGCATATTGCCTTGGTCATGGAACATGCTTTGACCCACTCTCTAGAGTGTGCAACATCCCGCGGGAATAGGCAACTCCTTCGGGATACTATCTCTGACATGGAGATTTTTAACTCCCCTTCCACCAGGTAGACGGTTCCTCCGGGATGCTACCTCGGCCTGTCAGGTAGACGGCTCCTCAGGGATGATACTTTGACTCACTCTGAGTGCTCCGGCACAAGGACTCACTCGTAGGGATAGGCGACCACCCTGGGATACTATCTCCACCAAGAAGCTTTTTAACTCCCTTCTCGTTTGGTAGACGGCTCTTCTGGGATGCTACCTAGCCCATCGGGTAGACAGCTCCTCCGGGATGCTACCTTGACCCGCTCCGAGTGCTCCGGCACAAGGACTTACCTGCAGGAAAGGCTCGCTCCCTAAGACACTATCTCTGCCAGGGAGTTTTTTAACTCTCATTCGGCTAAGTAGACGGCTCCTTTAGAATGCTACCTTAATGCGCTCCGAGTGTTCCGGTACAAGGACTCACCCTTAGGGATAGGCTCGCTCTTTAAGACATTATCTCTGCTTGGGAGCTCTAAGTGCTTCGGCAAGAAGACTCCCCTTCTGTGAGATAAACAGCTCCTCTGAGATGCTACCTCGACCCGAGGGATACGCGACTCATCCGGGACACTATCTTCGTTAGGGTTTCTACATGACTGGCGTACATGCTCCGGCACTGGGGGCTTTCGTCGACACCCCTAGGGACTATGACCCCCGGGTCACATTGAGATGGGAGCATATCTCTGGAGGGCATCGTGCTTGGTTCGCCTGGCAGTTGGACGTTGGGTCTTACCTATTCCTGCTAGGCCTGTGTGACTCTGTAAGGGCTTGGATTGGTGGCTAGATCAAGAGGGTTCTCTGGCTAAACTGGCACTGTGGGAGCCAGTATTTCTCAACAGACAGAGCGACGCTGTGCGGGGCAAGTCGGGTAAATATGCGATGTGACAGTCCGTGGAGCACCAGCACCTGTGGACCCCTCGGTGAAGTGTTACTCCCAGGGAGCACCAGTGTCTGGTGATGACATCATCATCTCAACCTTTATAAATAGGGGTCTTGAGAATTCATTTGGAGGTTGGACATTTTAGACATTTTCTCACAATCACTTTCTCACTCTAGAATTCTAGAGAGAGAAACATACAGGACATTGACTCTGGACCTAAGAATCAAATTGTGACTGTCGTCCTGTATTCACCCTACGTCATTGCCCTCGCAGCACTGCCACCCTCAGGCTCTATCTAGAAAGCCCTTGGTCTCTGCCCTTGCTCCATCCTTACCGTGTCCCACATCAGCACACTTGGCATTTGACTCGGACTGCATTGCTTGTGGCACCTCCATGTTGACTGCGAATCCACTTCCGTGGCATCAGTTATTAAAGCTAAAAATTATTAAAAGTGTACTAAAGACCAATTAGGGTCAACAAGATACATCTGGTTTTTGAGAATCAATACCAAGCTAACTCTAAATCAAGCCAACATCTTCCTACCCTATATAAACAAGATTTAATTTTCCAATCTAATGAATGGTCCGGTCCAACTAGAATCCAGTCCATTGAGTGGTCCCGTCAAGTCATTAATCCAGTCTAGCTGGTTAAACCATTCTAGTTAGTTTGGTTTAACCTAAGTCAAGATTTAGACATGATAGATAGGGTAGAGAAACTTTGGCTTGATTTATAGTTGCCTTTAGATTAATTGCTGAAATCTGGAGCATCCTTGATTTATAGTTAACTTGGCATTGATTCTTGAAATCTTGTGTATCCTTGATTTAGAGTTGACTTGTGATTGACTCCCAAAATATGGTGTATCCTATGTGTTTTATGGGATTTTATCCAAACTTGGGTTGATTATCCCCCAAATTTTTGATTAAAAAGTATCTCGTTAGGGGATAGAATCGGCTGATTTTTTTATAATAGACCGTTCAAACTTTTTAGTTGGGTAGAACTGGTCGATAGAGGACTTTTTAGACCTTTTGATTTAGTTTGGATATTATCCTCTTTTAGAAGGATATGAATAGAAAAAGTCAAGTCTCCCATATTATATTCCCTAAACCTCTCATTTTCTCTGAGAAGAAATGCTAGAAATAAATAAATAACCAGGATAAAAGAAAAATACCTTATTTCCAGACCCAACGTGGTCTATAATCCCTTAGCTGGTCTACTTGCATCATAGATCCATCCCGACATCGTTATGAGTAGTCTTAGAGAGCAAAATCTCAAGGTATTGTTTTCTTTCAAGTTGGTATACATTTCTTTTCAATTTGTAAGTTAGAGTTTAGATTAAGAGTTGTAGACTCATTTGCCCTTCCCCACAACCAAATCTTTGTTACAAAAGTATAAAAATATAAAAATTAAAAATTAAGGTCCTGCTAGAGATAGAAGTCTAGCAGCACTAGAATTTTATCAGTCTAAAATTTATTTCACTTAGAATTTTGAGACAACTAAAAAGGTAATCAATTAGAGTTCTAAGTCCATTCAACTGAGTCAGTTTATCGAACAAAGACCTAGATCCGGTCAGAACTACATGGTTTTGATTCCAGTTTTCCCAATTGGGTATGTAGGCCATTCAATCCACCGATGTTGGATTGAAACCAATTTTAGGATAGTATAGGGTTCGTTTTGTGCATATTTTACTATTTGTTAAAAAACCAAAAATTGTAAAATGTGTAGGAGAGACCAATTAGGGTACAACGGGGTGCCTATCCTATCCCGTTGTATAACTTAGTCTCCAGACCCATCATTTATGTTTTTGTTTGATCAAATGCTTATGTTGGGAATTCTGAGTCATTTTTAGGTGTCTTTTTTTTTTCTTTTCTTGTTAATAATTAAGATGGCGACTCATGCTTTTCTAGGCCTTCCCGGGTCCACGGAATTTTTTGAAGGTGGTGAAGCATAATATGATAAAAGTTGGAAGCTAACCAAAATTTCATTCGAGTTATTTTTTATTTTTGTGGTTGGAATTTTGAGGATGAAATTTTTATAAGAGGAGAAGAATGCAATTCCTTAAACCAAATTTTACGTTTTCAGCGATAGCAAATGGATTAGTCTCAGGAGTGCATGTTTGAAATCTATTTAGTGAGCTTTTTAGTAGGTGTCACAAACATAGAAACAAATAGGCACTATTAATTTCAACTCTAAGAATGTATGACTTGGAGGTGGGAGATTACGTATGGTGAATTTGGAAGTCTATAAGTGGGAAAGAAATGGGAAGTTTTGAACCTTCAAACTGTGTTTGGCGATAAGGATAAGAAAATCGGGATATGACAGGATAAGGGCGGATAAGGCTGAATAAGCTATACTGTCGAATAAGGTCGGATAAGTAACAAATCCTGTCTAGCATTTGGAAAAGTCCAGATTATAAGCCAGATAAGCAATTTACAAAATGTAAAATAAATAATATACAAATCACAAAAATTTTAAATCTGAAGCAACCGATGGAGAATGGCGGTGGACGAAGAAGATGCCGGAGAAGGCGTGAGATTTGAAGCAACCGGTAGAGAGAACGACAGAGATCTAAAGCAATCGGCAGAGAAGACGGAGATGGATGGAGAAGATGGGTTGAGGGGGAGGATGAGGCAGTGGATGAAGAAGACGGCAGAAAGGGTGTGAGATTTGAAGCATCAGTGGAGATCTGAAGCAACCAGTGGAAAAGACGGTGGAGATCTGAAGCAACTGGTCGAGAAGACAACGGTGGACGGAGAAGATGAGTTAAGGGGGAGGATGAGACGGTGGACGGAGAAAAAGGCTGAGAGGCCTTAAGGCTAGCAAACGTCAGGCCGTGATGGAGTATGGGGAGGAAGCTATCAATAGTAGGTGGAACAAGAAGAGGCCTCCGGCAGCTATGGCAATGGCAGTGATGGGAAAGAAGAAGAAAATTAGGGTGGATCTCGTTTTTTTTAATCCAATCCCAACAGGATTAATTCTATACCACCCCCTAGGCACAGAATTATCCTATTCCAGTGGGATAAAACAAGTTTGAAGAATACTTTATCAAGCTTTTAAGTGCACACCCAAATGCAAGATATAATTTTTTTAATCTTATTTCAAGCCATTATCCTTGTTGCCAAAATATTTTGGCGAATTCCAGCCTCAGAATTTTTTTTATCAATTAAAGGTAGGATTTTTTTGAATTAAAATAATTTCTTTAAATGCCATAAAAAATCCATAATTGTTTCTAGCTGAAAATAAAGCCCCATAATTTTTGTAACAGCTTAAAAATATGTATAAAAATTGAAACCAAAATTTAAGAGGCATCAAAACTATTTTAAATTATTCGTTTTGCTAAAACTAATGCGATATAGTATTGATTATAAATCAACTCTAAAAATCACGAAATTTTTACTGGGACTTCTTTGTACTGTAAAACATTATTATAATTTTTTCAAAACTTTTTCATGAGTTTTAAAGAAATGTTATAAATATGAATTTACAGAAAATATTAAAAATACCCATAATTTCGAAAAATTATGAAAACTTGCCACAAATTATAAATCTAATGTATTATACATTAAAGTTTTACATGCTAACGATAACCGTGCGCTAGCCAATGCACTTGCCGAACTTAACGTCAACCCGATACCCGATCCGTATTTCCCTTCTCCCTCTCTCCCTTTTTTTTTTTTGCCCCACACTCAGTCACTCTAGCACATCCCCAAACCCATTATACACACACACGAACACACAAACACACACATGCAAGCGCACATTTTCTACAACCATCAATATCCATACACCTCACCTTTCACAAACTTAATACACGCATGCACGCAGGAGCTGTCGTGCGTGTGTGGGTATCTATCATTAAGTAACTTCTAATCACTCTTTACGTGTTATATGACAAAAAATAGAAAAACATATTTTAAAATTGGAAAATATTTAATATTACGACACCAAAAAGCACGATATATATATATATATATATATATATATATATATATATATATATATATATATATATATATATGAGAGCTGATCCGTTGAGAGCGCTAGCAAAATAAGAGATTTGCAAGCGCGATCTGACCGTCCATCCCAAACCAGATCTTTTTTTCTTTTAAAAACTGTCAGTCATCCGCGACACAATGTCGCGGATGGAATTTTTTACCAGATTGGCCCTCCCCTCTCGTCCTCTACATAGTGTAGCGGACAACTTTTTGATTCTCGCTAAAAAGTTGTCCGCTACACTGTGTAGCGGACGGCATTTTCCCTGACACGACTGACACACGACGCTTAATTTTTGTACTTTTATTTCTATACCCGTTAGAGTTGTCCTCAATAATGTCCGCCATAGAGTATCGCGGACCGTATTCCACCTATACCCAAAAGTTCCCTAATTCTCAGCTCTCTTACCATTTTCATCTCCTTCAGATTCAATTACTTCCATTTTCACTCCCTTCAAGCTTCTAGTAACACTTGCTTCAAACTTCTCTCAAGCAAGGTAAATTTATGAATGGTGAACACTAGATAAAGTATTTTTTTAATGAATATATAGTTTTCTTTGGGATTTATCACTATATTCATCAAAGTAGTTTTAATTTGTGATGTTCAAGAAATTAATTTGTTAACTTCAAACAAATTTATTATAGTTAAATTCTAATTTTTTGAAATTCGTTAACTTCAAAAAAATTATTATAGTTAAAATTGGATATTTGGAGATTATGTTTGTTATGTTTTGGCATGATGAATTTGTCTATTTATCTTAGTAATTTTAATTTGTTATGTTCAATAAATTAATAATTGTTAAATTGGAGACACTTTTGAGATTATGTTTGGTATATTTGTCATCCTAAATTGGTCTATTCATGAAGGTTGTTCACGAAACGTCATTTGATAGTTAAGCGTTTTCTATTTCTACATAGGTCTTGTTTCACAATGTCTGATTTCGTGTCGAGCTCCAACACCCCCGTAGATGCTAGTGATCCGTATCTAGGACGAACATTTCAAACATTGGAAGAAGCTGAAGAATGTTTTCGAGCGTATTCATTGAGGGTTGGTTTTGGCATTAGAATAAAGACTACAAGAACAAGCAACATAAAAAAAATATATGCTCTCGCTTATACGAGTGTCATAGGGGCAGAAACCCACTGCAAAATGAGACACGCGTAGGCAATGATGACAGTGATGACGAAATAGGATATTCGCGTAGAAGACGGGACTGCTTTGCGCGCACGAATTGCCAGGTCAAGATGTTCGTAAGCTATAAACCCAAACAAGATCATTGGCTTATTACCAGCCTGGAACTGGCACACAATCACCCGTTAGTAACCCCTTCTAAGGTGAGTCAGATGCATCAACACAAGAAGATGGGTAAGGTCGCGAGGAGCCTAATTCACACAATGAGCAATGCGCGAATAGGACCTACCGACATTGTTAATGTTCTTGCTGAACAGGCTGGGGGAATTCAAAATTTAAACTTTAACACGACAGACGTTCGTAACGCGGTCCGAACCCATAGACGAGCCGCGTATGACCTCAATGATGCTCAATCCACAATGAGCCTATTGAAACGGATGCAGATGGAGGACCCGCAGTTTACCTTCGATTATAAACTTGACGACGAGCATCGAGTTAGCACAATTTTTTGGGTCGACGGTCGTTCGAGGCTAGCTTATAAGCATTTTGGGGATGTCGTGACTTTCGACACCACATACCGTACCAACAAGTACTCGATGCCGTTCGCTCCTTTCACGGCGTCAATCATCATTATCACTCCATCCTGTTCGGGTTCGCCTTGTTAAGGGACGAGAGCGAAGGTTCTTTTGTAAGGTTGTTTAGGCGTGGCTGGAAGCAATGAACTTCAAAGCACCCAAAGTTATCATCACCGATCAAGATTTGGCAATGAAGAAGGCTATTGCTACCGTCTTCCCAGACACTCGACACAACTTGTGCACTTGGCACATAAGCAACAAATACCCTGAACGTCTGCATCACGTGTACGCAAAGTATCCAGACTTTAAACAGGATTTTGACAAGTCATTAACGATTGAGGAATTCGAGGAGAGGTGGGAAAAGCTTGTTCGGGATTACTCATTGCAAGACAACGAGTGGCTCCAGCACTTGTACGAGCTCAAAGAGCAATGGATTGGCGTTTACACGAGGAGGTATTTTTCTGCGGGCATGAAAACGACGGGCAGGAGTGAATCTATGAATGCCACGTTCGATAGTTATGTGGGTACAACTACCAATTTGAAGAGTTTCGTCGCATCCGCACAAAAAGCGGTTGCCGCGTTATTCGTAAAAGAAAGGGCTGCAGACTTTGCAACCACGTACAAACAAAGGAGAAGGTTGCTTGAGACCCCGCTGGAGCTGAACGGTGCCAAAGTCTATACGAAGGAGATCTTCATGCTATACCAAGTAGAGCTGCAAAAATCGGGACGATACAGTATAAACAAGGTGGCAAAAATGTCTACGCGTGAGTACAAGGTTTATTCGCTCGTGAATGACCTCGTCCCTGAGAAGCTGCGCAGAATTTATACGGTGAGCCATGACACATTGACGGATTCGGTGACATGTGTTTGCAAGAAGTTTGAGTTCCATGGCATCCTGTGTAGACACATTCTGCGGTTTTTCACCCAGAAGAATATCAGGACAATCCCCGATAAATACGTCCTGCCACGGTGGACGAAAGGTGCAAACAGGTTGCACGGTACCATTGCCTTTCCGGAGCACCCGTATACTGACTTTGAAGAATCAGAGACGTTGCGGTATAATCATCTGGTGACAATGTTCACCCGTTTGTCCGTAAAGGGTGCTGCTACAATGGCCGGATATAAACATCTCCTCGAGGTAGCTCAGCAGCAAGAGCCCATCGTCGACCAGTTGGAAGCAGCTTCAGTCAGCAATGCGGTTGACACTGAGCCTACAACGGGATCAGAAGATGACGAGCCGGGGGAGGAAGACGACAATGATATCCGGCCTTTGGATCCAATTATATCGCAAACGAAAGGCCGCAAGAGATCTACGCGGATGAAAAGCTCTATTGAACAAGCAACTCAACCTAAAAAGCTAAGAAGGTGTGCATTGTGCAACAAAATGACCGACCATGACAAGCGGAACCATTACAAGGCACTGGGGATAAGTCCAGGGGGTTTGCAAGACGAGGAAGAAGATGACGCCGAAGATGAGGAAGAAGAAGCTGCAGTGGACCTTTAATCTAATGAAATTTGCTTCTAATAATCTTTCATAAGCCAGCAAATCTGTTTGACTTGTGTAATAATTTGTTTGTAATTTTTTTTTCTAATAATCTTTTGAGAGCCTGTAATGTTTTATCTAATAATCCTTTGAGAGCCATCAAATCTAAGTTTCTCCTTTTTTTTATTTGTTCTGTTATGTCCCCTACATTATCTAGCGGACGACGCAACAGACTAATAAACTCCTATGACCATTCACTACATTGTGTAGCGGACGGCGCAGCAGACTCCCCAAACTTCAACACTGAGAAAATGTTTGGATGAATCACAAAACTCCAACACTTAGAAAAAATGGATGTCTACTACACTGTTTGGCGGACGATGAAGCAGAATTTCTAAACTCCAACACTTAGAAATTTTTTTGTATTCTACACGTCCATTACACTGTGTGGTTGACGACGCAGCAGAAATACTAAACTCAAACACTTTAAAAAAATTTTGTTTTTTACACGTCCGCTACACTATGTAGTGGACGACGTTGTAGTTACACTAAACTCAAACGCAGTAGTCCTACGTGACTTGACTCAGAGAGAGGGGTAGGGGTTCCGAGTCCAGAAGCAAAGAAAACGATGGTGCACTGTACTCTTCCCATGGCACTTGAGCCTATCCTATGGTGCTTGGTGGTCCCCAATCACCACCCATTCCCTATACTGAGGGACCGCCGTATCCCTAGCTCACCCCATAAGTCTGTCCTGAGGGATCACCGTATCCCTCGCTCACATAAGGGGGCTGCCACCCCATATAACCCATTCCTGGGCTGACACCCGAAGGCTGTTCCGATGCTTGGCGCAAAAAATTCCCGAAGCCAAACGCTAACGTATTAGCTTGTTGGCAAAGCTCCTTGCCTATTGCGTCCACCAGATCCTTTCGCTTGCTCAACTTCTGGAAGAAGGCGAGCGAGGCATTAACCTACATCCAAAAAGATAATAAATAAGTAACTTCAAACACACTCTTAGAATCATCAAATTCAATTAAAAGCACTTGTTGGGCAACTTACTAGATCGTATGCCATACGCTCATCGATCTGACCCCTAAGGTGGTACTTCTCCCCGCGTTCAAACCTTACTCGGGCAACTCTCCTCCGGTGATTCGGTAGTACCACTCATTACACTGTTCGATGCTGATCACGGGATCAGGCTCCGACACAATGGCCGCCAATGTGTCCTACTAAGAACTCCAAACCTTTATTTCATTCGTGCACAATTCGTGGGGCATTGGCTGGCAACCCTTGTAAGCAATCAAAATGGCTCATTGTTTGATTTGGAAGCTGCCACTCTGCGACCTCAAAGTGGATCAGGGTGTGCGCTGTAACCTGGAGAGCTTGAAGACGAACGACTCTCCCACCCATCGCGCCAGATGTCTGTACAGTGCCCAATGCATTTGGCCCAGAGATAGCGAGTCCAACTTCCCTCGATAGTAGGTAATGCTGTGATGGGGATCGTCTCTGCTTGGATAGTGGCTCTCTTTTCGACTGTACTCTCAAGCACACAACCGAGGCCACACATAATCGGTTTCGTCCTTATGCCTAGGTGTGCCGGGAGCAAAGTGTTCATAAGACCACACCTGAAGACAAAGAAAAATTATATTACCGGAACGTCAAAATTTATTGTCAACCGACTAATAATAAAATATCGATAACATAATCAAGATTTATAAAATATACCTGCAACAGGGAGAGATATGCACATATAGCCTTGGAGTCAGGCCTCGTTGCTTTGTGTAATGCTCGATACAGGTATGCAAGAGTTACTACACCCCAAGCATAATCCCCAACCTCCAGTAGGTTACCCAACAACGGTAAATATTTGACGCTGATCGTATTCTTTGACGTTGTTGGGAATAGAATTGCCCCTATCACTTACAAGAGGAAAGCTTGTGTGTACAGCACAAGTATCTTATCCGTATAGTTATCCGGCAGAATCTGGTAGTTATCTAGCAACCACTTCAACTTGATATCACCAGTGCTAAATTGATCCTGGGGTATCGAAGTAAAGAAGTCCCTAGCAGTTCTCTTATTCGTTGTTTCCGTCGGATGAGCTATTACCAGCCGCCCTGTCACCGGTAACCCTAAAATGAACCCTACATCTTCTAGGGTAATTGTCATCTCTCCGAGCGGGAAATGAAACGTATTTGTTTCACTTCTCCACCTTTCAACAAGGGCATCTATTAAGTGCCAGTCAAGGTATTGAAAGATCTGCCCATGCGTGAAAATCCCGAACCCAATTCTACGCAATAATATTTTCTGGTATTTATTCAATTTCCACAATTTGAAATTATTGGATACCTCTACTGTGTTGAGAAGTGTTTTTTTCTACCAATAAATAGATATAATGTAAGCAAAGCTATCAGTGTACAATTTTTGTGAGAATAAAAGAGTTGATAAAATAAGTATCTTACTTCACCATCCTATATGAGCGTACTGATATGGTTTGCTTGGTCGTATAATACGGAGGGATCTTCTGGTCTAGGCTTAAAATTCATTTTTTCAACTGAAATTATGAAAAAACGAAAGCTTTTATCAAACGCTCGCACAATGCATGATACATATAAGTAAAGTACATGCATAATACATACAAAGCTAGCATGGCAGCATATATATAGATATACACACACACACACACACACACACACACACACACACACAGAATCAGATTTTACGAACGCTAGCACATGAACAAATAATATGCAATATGAATATATATAAATTGACAAACGCTAGCACATACTTAATACATAATGAAAACCATGCATAAGACACAATACTCATGACAACTCTAGATTATGAACAAATAAAGGATTGGCTTATGAATTTACGTGATTGATGAGACGATTAAAGGATTTATTGGAAAGAAATTGCGCAGATCTGCTTGCCAATGCCGCTAGAGAAATTTGTGAGAAGAAAGAATGAATAGGAGTTTCGAAGTTAAGTTTTCCTGTATTTATATGCTCCATCTGCTACATAGTATAGCGGACATTAAACACCGTCCGCTATACAATGTAGCGAACAATATTTATTTAAAGCATGTTAGCTACACTGTGTAGCGGACGATGGGGATAAGGACAAAGTAACAGTCGTGGGGGGACAGGAATGATGTGACAATTGTCAGGGGGGATGTGGATGACTTGACCACTGTCAGGGAAAAAACCATCCGTTACACAGTATAGCAGACAACTTTTTAGCGAGAATAAAAAAGTTGTCCGGTACATAATTTAGCGGACGAGAGGGGAGGGCCAATCAAGTAAAAAATTCCGTCCGCGACTCTGTGTCCCGGACCACTGACAGCTTTTGAAAAAAAAAGATTTGAGCCATCCATCCTGCAAATCTCCTATTTTTCTAGCGCTCTCAACGGATTAGCTACCTTTATATATATATATATATATATATATATATATATATATATATATATATATATATATATATATATATATATATATATATATATATCACACATAAACATACACTACACACACACACACACACTCATACACTCGCACAATATTTTGCCTAGCTTACAGCTTGAACACACACATAACTACACAGCCACGACAGCCCTTATCCCTTCCTCCTACACACACTCGCACACACAAAGAAGCACCAAAACACAGGCTGCCTGTGGCAACCTCTTTCCCTCACCCCCACACATCAACATCCTCACGCACTAACACAATATACCTCACAACAAACCCATTCTCTGTCCACTACACCCAGCTACTACCCTTACTGTAACGGCCATAAACCTAAATAGTTTCACGCCATCTCACACGCCTATACCCACAGCCACACACATGTACACACCGATATACACTCACATTTACACCACGCATCCTCACACAGCAACACACCCATATGCACCATCCATACGTGCATAAATGCACATATAAGCACCCATAAAACACTCAGCTTCCTAGTCCCTTACATTCCCTCACAAACTGCAAACCCCAACACACACCACCATACCATATATGCACCACGTAGCACACCATACAAGTACACACAGCACCATCACACTGCTTAGCAGCGTCCTGTCTTCCCCACACCTATTCACACCCTTGCAAGCTCATGCCCAACACCCACATCCCCCTCTTGCACAGCCCAAACTCGGCTGTAACCCCATAAACCATATGTAAACTCTAAACACGCGTGCGCGCACACACGCACACATTTTCACAAACTTGCTTGAAACAGGCTTCTTCCCTTCCCTTTGCACACCACACACACACACACACACACACACACACTGCCTCACGACAGCTTCTTTCCCTCCCCTTTTCACATACACACACCCCCACGCACGAACAAAAACACTCACATACACCCAAATAACGGATAAAATTAGAAAGGAATATGAGATCTTACCGTGTGATTCCCCTAGCTTCTCCCCCCCCCCCAACACCGTGAAACAAATGGAGAATAGAAGAGGGTGACGGCTACCTAACCATATGATATACATACATATATATATATAGCAAAACCTACGTTGAAATATTACCAAAAAGCCCCCTACACTTTCATTAGTCATGTTAAATTTACGTGAAGTTTTTTTTAATTATTGCAAAAAGGTCTGAAATAATTATTTAGGATAAATTTTATATGGTAAAAAAATTCTAGCGAGTTGTTGCGCTACCCTGCTTCAGTAGTCGTCGTTAAGAGTTGCTACACAAAATAATACTAACTAAAAGAAAATTCGTCGCTAAAATACTTTTATATTAACCCGTTAAAAATATCAGGGTATTACAATATTACAAACATTTTTAAGCAATTGTAAGTAATTGTCAAAATGAAGTCTTAATAGATTTATATATTTATTAGGTAGAGTTTTAGAATAATTAGAATTAGTTTTTAAATTAATTTTTTTCTAAATCGAAAGTATTATTTTTATTTTTTTTATATATATGAGTTTTTGTATTCATATTAGAGAGTTGAAGACACAATAGTCAATGTTAAGTCCTAATAAGTTAATATAATGATTAAGTTGAGTTTTAGAATGACTAGAATTAATTTTTGAATTTTAAGAATATAATTATCAAAAAGAAGTCTTAATAGATTTTGATTATGTAGAGTTTTAAAATGGTTAGAAGTAATTTTTAAATTAAATAAGACTTACTAAGAAGTTAGTTAATCTTAAAATAAGGCTTTGATGACGTATCATGTAAAGAAGCGATGCTATGTCGCACAAAGAAGTTATCAATGCCTTTCTCGCTTCATTCGCTATATATATATATATATATATATATATATATATATATATATATATATATATATATATATATAAAGCAATTTGTCTGTCTACCATAACTGGGAAGCAATTTGTCGCCAAGAACTAATAAACTCTAACAACCTGTTATTACTGTAGGTCTGTTTAAAATTACTTACATTTTTAGTTTTTAGTTTTCAAAAAAAATAAAACTCAAGACTAGTTTAGTTTTTATCTTTTACAAAAACAAATAGGTGTTTGATTACACATTTTTTATTTTGAGTTTTTTTCTTCTACGTGTCTGATTATCCAGTTTTAATTTTGAATTTTTTCTTTGGTGGCTGGTGGGGGTAGGGGTCGCGGTGGCAAGTGGTTGGTGGCGATGGTGAGGGTGGCAATGGTAGTTTCAAAATAAAAATCAAAACTGAAAACCCAAAACTGCAAAATGGGAGTTTCGATTTGGTTCTATTTAGCAGTCAAACAGCAAACCGAACTGTTACCCCTAGCTCCAAAAATTTTGAACCGAATCAAACCAAACACCATCGGTTCGGACGGTTCAGTTTATTTGGTTTAAACAAATAAGTTTGGTCGGTTTAACGGTTTGCGCTCACTTAAAGATATCGTCTTTTGCACACTACTGTTGGATCTAACACTAATGACAAACTTGAAGGTACTTTTCTTAAATTACATATAATCTTATCACAATCGATATATAAGTGCTCATTAATGTATGAGAAAGAATGAGTAAATATAGAATAGGTATTGGTCACGAAACTTTTTTGTTATAAGTATTCTCATTATTTTCTTTTCTTTTAACTTCCTAGATATGTTTATATTGGTTTGCTTAGTACCATATATGTGATTATCGGCGATGTTACTAAAAATAAATTAACATATCATAGGTCGATTCTGTTGTGTTTGAAATCGATTTCAAAAAGGTGAACCGTAAATTGAACCGAAGTAAGGTCGGTTTGAGAAATGTTAAACTGAACCGTTAAGACCTTTAAATGATTCAGATTGAATTAGTTTGTTTTGAGCGGTTCGGGTCGGTTAAACAGTTTGGTGCTCATCCCTACTTAGTTTTAAAAACTGGTTTTCAAAACTGAATAAAAAAAACGAAAACTGTGTGTCAAATATTTTTTTTTTCCAGTTTACAAAATTGAAAAAAAATTAAAATCTTAAGTGATTTCAAACGTTACCTTAGTCTATCATTTTTGTTTTTATTAAAGGCGTCCCAAAAAATAAAAGTGGTTAAGAGAGTGTGAGATTGCAAAAGAAAGTAAAAAGTAAACATGCTGCCAAGTGTCATTCGGTCCAAAGTTACAGCAGTAATAAATTGCAGAGCCTGAGAGAGAGCCTACATATAAGAAGCGATTAAACTGAAACAATAGCCCGATCTCAGTTTCTTCCCTCCTTCCTCTTCTTCCATCGACTGTCACGTCAGGTTTGTTGCCCGCTTTCCTTCCAATCCTTCTGCACTCTCGGACATATCACTCGATCGTTGCTGTCAGATCTAGGGTTCCTTATCCGATCCATCACATTTCCGGCGGGATCGCGACCGCATTTAGCCTAACACGAACCTAATTCTTTCCATCTCTTGGCTAGGGTTCATTTCAAGTGCTTTTGCATTTTCCAGATCTGTATCAATTATAGAGTTTGCCTTGTGTCGATATTGACATTGCTATCTTCTTTCCAGTCGTGCAGAATACCAGCTGTCGCGTTGCGTTTGACTTGGTAGTTGTTGCAGTCCAGTAGGATCAAGATGGTAAGTAGGTTCTCTGTTTCATAATTTTTATCCCGCTCGTCCCAATGCTAAATTCTAGGTTACATTTCAAACACTAAGCACTGAGTCGAGCTCGGATAGTAGATTCACATCCAGGAATAACTATTGTTGGACAAGTCAAATAACGGTAGAAACAATTGGTAAGGTCAATGCTTTATGCTTACATGCTTAGATTGTATCATGGGAATAGCCAACAGTGAGATTCGTTCACGATTTATTTGATATGGTGATCTGTCTGCATTTGGTACTAGTGTGTAGGTTCCGTTATTAATTGGCAATCGTTCTCTTTGTTTTGTATAGGTGGTCCTAGCAGCTTCCATTACGAGCAAATCTGGCAAAGGCGAGTCTCTTAATTATTCTGTAGTTAACATAGTGAATTGAACTTTTTGTCGACATAGGACAGCAACAACCCCCCCCCCCCCCTCCTCCTTCCTCTGGCTCTTGGTTACTTATCAAATGTATATATGTATGTACTCTCCATACATGTGATGTAAATTTCGTGTACATGTGTTGTGCGAGGAAAATGTAAGCCCAGCATTTGCCTTTCTGTTGCTGTTTTGGTTACATAGTGTTTGGCGACATCCGTTTGCTGCTGTAATGTGTACTCTAGAAAGGGTTTGACTGTTCTTAGTTTTAGTTTGTCAATGTATTTACATAGCTTGCTCTTACGTGTTGAAATTGGATTTGTCTTCTCTCTTTGAATGTCAGTGTCTAACCAGAAAAGGAAGGTTGGTTTGGGGGGGTGGAGGTAGGGAGAGAAGAGGTTAGTTAAAATGGATCGACAGTGAAATCTATATCCAGAATTGACTTAAGCGTATGGATCATCCAATATTTCTAGTTTTGTTTGCCATACTCAAAATGTGCTCTGTATTGTAAGATTTTCATGTGCTGATGCTATCTGTTCCGTACCCCATTTTTGTACAGCGCTTCTTTCTAGGCAGTTCGTTGACATGTCTCGCATAAGAATTGAGGGTCTTCTTGCGGCTTTTCCGAAGTTGGTTGGAACAGGAAAACAACATACATATGTTGAGACAGAAAATGTGCGCTATGTTTACCAGCC
Source organism: Escallonia herrerae (assembly GCA_033070095.1). Taxonomy (NCBI): domain Eukaryota; kingdom Viridiplantae; phylum Streptophyta; class Magnoliopsida; order Escalloniales; family Escalloniaceae; genus Escallonia; species Escallonia herrerae. The sequence goes on along the minus strand of JAVXUP010004189.1, from coordinate 2,642 downwards.
AATAGAGTCACTGTATCTGCTGCTTGTCACAAACAAACAAAGCAACATTCTTGAAGATTTGGAGACACTAAGGCTGCTGTCTAAACTTGTATCCTTTCCATTAAGCTTTTGCTTCCTGATATGGAATTACCGCCTTAGGAAAGGGGTGGGGTGGGGGGGGATTCTACTGCAATTTTTATTGTGTTGCCTGAGGACAATCTTATTGTTGAATTGTAGATTTTGTTTGCTGATGCTTTTGATGATAAATATTTAGTAAAGATACAACCGAGGTATAGGGTTGATTCCTTAACCATGTATAGGTACCTGAATATTGTTTTTCGTTAGATGAAGAGGGAGTTTGCAAGACAGCTTTTGAACTAATTTTCGCTTTTGATGAAGTCATCTCCCTTGGGCACAAAGAGAACGTTACTGTTGCACAGGTCAAGCAGTACTGTGAGATGGACAGTCATGAAGAGAAACTGCATAACTTGGTATTAAAGTCCAAGATTGATGAAACAAATGATCTCATGAAGCGCAAAGCTATTGAGATTGACAAACAAAAGGTGAGACTTTGGGGTATAGAGTATGTGCTGCTTCCTGCATTTCAATTTCTTCCATTTACTACTTTATTCTGGATGTGTGTACATATAGTAGTCTTCATGTTTATGAGGAACTATGTACTTATATTCTGCAGATTGAGAAGAGTAGAGGTGAGAAAGAGAGGATATTTGCCTTTGCAGTCGATGGGTTCTGGTAGAATTGATAGTGAAATTAGCATAGGGGGTAGTGGTTTTGGAAGTGGTTCTGGGTTTGGGTTCAGCACTGATGTGGACTCCTTCTCAACCAAGTCTAAAGGTTTGTCTGCTTCCATTTGCCTGCAAAAAAAAAAAAAAATGAAAGTGTATTGCTTTATATCTATTTCCAAGTTTTTTGTGACATTATTTCCCCTTTTAAAACGAACAGGGAAGCACTACCTGGGAATGGTCTTAGGTTTTGTGCCTCTGCTGAAACTTGTTAGGTCATGAAAGTTGGGAAATGTCTTTGTATATAACCTTGAAAGTTAGGGTAGTCGTATACGTATAAATAAGTAGCTTTGAAATCGTTGTAAGGACTGCATGCCATTTACACATGGAGTGCATGCTATTTACGCACGGGATTTACAACTGCAAGTCTATGTCCTCAATGAAAACTCTTCTAGAAATCAGCAAGAGGATTAAAGGAACTGCGCATCAAGTATGAAGTTTGGTAAGTAAATTACAAGAATTAATTAACCACTTTCTGATGAATCTATTGTCAAAAACGAGTTTTATGCATTAGACTCCTGCAATGAGTTGCTCGTCCTGCAACATATCGTGTCCCATCCGTTTTTGACTTTAACACTGGTCACTCCCTTGAAATAATTTTTCTTCCTCCTTTTACTCTAAATGAGGTAATTATTGAGTGCCAACTAGTACGTTGTCTTGACTATATGAATTTCCTTAATAAGGTCGTCCAGCTGCATCTGCAATTGCTCCGCCAAAAGGTCTTGGCATGAAGCTAGGTAAAACACAAAGGACAAACCAGTTTTTGGAATCTCTGAAAGCCGAAGGTGAAGTGATTGTTGAGGATGTGCGACCAAGTGTTGGTCCCTCCAGATCAGCTGCTGCACCGCTGACCGATCCTGTCACATTGACTGTTGAGGAGAAGCTAAGTGTGACTCTAAAGCGAGATGGTGGTCTCAGCAATTTTGCTGTTCAGGGGACTTTGTCTCTCCAAATTCTTAACCAGGACGATGGGTTTATCCAAGTTCAGGTTCTCTCTCTAAACTAACTTACACTTTTACAATATGACCGATCTATATTATAGTTAATAGATTGGACCGTTTTCCAGTACCTTGCTGAAAATCAAAGCTACCTCGACTCATTTAAATTCTTGACCGAGGGTACTAGAGTTATGTGTTGTCATGATACTTGACTATGCATTGTGTGATAGCAAGATCAGGAAAAATGTAGAAAGAATTTTTAAGGACGCCATCGACCAAATGGGAGCTTTCCTTCTAAGAGTGAGCGAGTGTTCGTTCAAATAGAAGCTTAGCGCCAAATGATTTGGCGGGGGAGGGGCAGGGGTGGGCATAGGGTTTCCTGGTTACTTAACAAACTTCTAACGCAACTGAAGATGCTCTAGTTTGTATAATGAAGTCGAAATTCAACAACAATATGCTTTATTTCAAGCTTAGTGCTTGGTAACCGTGACCCCTCAACCTGTAGTGTTAGTGTGTTCCTTGTGTAAACTATATCAAAGTCAAAATTTCACTATTCTTGCTTCAAAAGGTAAAATGGAAGTTTTCTGTTACCATACTTGTGTTTCTCTGACGATGTGTTTGTAATTTGGTGCCTTATTTTCAGGTTGAGACTGGCGGGAATCCAGGAGTTAGTTTCCAGACTCATCCTAACGTTAACAGGGAATTGTTTTCTAATAAAAATATTCTCGGCCTTAAAGATCCCAATAGGCCATTTCCAGCCGGTCAATCTGGTGATGGTGTTGGTTTGTTAAGGTGGAGAATGCAAAGTGTTGATGAGTCAGTTGTGCCATTGACGAGTGAGATATTCTGTCATGCAATTTTGTATTTACACCTATATGGTTACCTTTTCATGGTTTTATCTTTGATCTGATCAACTTATGTC
>JAVXUP010004188.1:0-38806 GCA_033070095.1 Escallonia herrerae | reverse complement strand
TTTGGACTGTCCGCGATACAGTGTAGCGGACAGGTGGAGGGGCAAAAGGGTAAAAAGTCCGTCCGCGATATAGTGTCGCGGACGACTGACAGTTTTCGAAAAAGGCGCGATATGGGCCGTCCATCTTTCAGGATGAACAGTCAGATCGTGCTTGCAACTTAACTCCATTTGCTAGCGCGAGCAATGGATCAGCTCCCATATATATATATAGTTAACTTTGCATGTTTGTTTACAAGCAACCAGCCCCAAGTTCGAATAAAAGGACGAGAGCTTATGAACAGATTTATCTTAAATTTAAGTTTACCACAAAACAAAAAGTAAATTATAAAGATTTTTTTTTATTTAGGCCAAGGCCTGGCCCATGCCTAGCCCTAAATTATGGGCCAAGGGCTTGGACTCAGATCGTGCCCTGATATCCTTCAGGTGGTTCGGCCTGACCCATTTTCTACCAGGCCCGAAGGGCCAGAGCTGAGAAGGCCCAAGCCCGATCTTTTGATACCTCAACCCACGGGGTACGGGTTATTTTTTGTCAGGTCTAGTGATGACAAGTCGGGAAAGAAGTAAAAGAATTAGAAAAAGCGTTGGGTACCAATATTTAAATTTTTCTTAAATTACTAAAGTGACCTTATAAAAAACTAAAATCATGAGTATTTCTGGGTTTCATCTTTTTGGAGGGGGTGCTGTAGAAGTGAAGTGGAGTTCATGTGGATATATAGAAAGAAAAAGTGACGTTTTGCCCATAAGAAAAGAAACTAACAGGCGTCGGAATTTGACCGTCATTCGGTGATGGACGTACGATTCAAGAAGTTAAAGATGCTGGTGTGACACCATTAAAACCTTAAGATACTGAGTACAACTGAATCATGTGGTTGAGGTGTTGATGATCCGTATCCAAAAGTCTTCCCACTTGTGAATCCTTAAAGCTTGCTTGCTTAAACAAGCAACCTTCACATTCAAAGAATGACATGAACGTAGAGGCTGATCCAATGGCCCATGTCTTCAGAAACATCCAATTTCCAACGTCTAAGCTCAACAAACAATATCATCCCGAGTCAATGTTGTCCTTCTAATAAAGTGGGAACAGTGATACAATAATCTCCCCGCATTCAACGCAACAAAAACTCCTCAGTCAGTCATGGATAGCCAAGTGCATATGTTACTATCCAACTGTACAATTAAGAAAATGACTAGATCGGAATGTCATTCATTTGTCAACTAAACTTCATGGCAATCAATCCTCTATAGGGACGTTTTCAAGTCCTAATGCGTGTCCAGTTAAAGCTCCGGCTTACTCGAGCTCAAGTCGAATACTTAAAAGACGACGACCGTGAGAGTCGGTGGAAATAAATCGGACATATTCTCATTGACTTTAATTGTGACAAGATTAGGTTTTTTTTTTCCCAATGTCACAAAGCAACAAGTTCTGGGTTTGTAACTACAAATGGCAAAACTAATTTTTCTTCTTCAACCGTTGGAAATGCTAATACCTGAACAAGCTTTTTGAGACTTAAAAGCCCTAATGTCCGCATTTCCCCAAATTGTTGATAAGAGATGTTCTTTAGTAACAACTGAAATTAACTGAATACTCGGTACGAATGAGATTAATCACATGGTTTGCAACTTTGAATCTGAAACGTATTTACGTGGAGGGGCATGCTTGCGAATAGGAAGAGGGCTGAGGAAGGCAAGAAACTATTTTACAGAATAAAAACAGTCCCAAGTAGTCCATATGTTTACATGTAATGTGTTGTCCGGTTAGAGAGGAAAAATTCTAAGAGACCGTTTTTGCATTCTTGAAAACCGTATTTTGCCATATCCTTAACGGTTGTTCCAATATATTTCGGAACATGTTAATAACAAGGGGCGTGCGTTAAAGCTGCAATTCATATTCAACATTTCAATGAAAGGCGGAAAAAAAAAGGAACTGGTGAAGTATTATTAAAGCCATTACACAAAAATTGTTTTTTTTTGGGAAATAAAAATTTCATTGATTGATCTCAAACTCATGTAAAAATCTTGCGTTCGTGGCCAATTTATGTGCAACACTATTCTTGGTACGTCATACCAATGAGACTTCAATCTCTTGCCATTACCAATTCGGCGCCGAATTCCTGCTACCATTAGTGGGTTTGCTGCCAATGTGCTTCTCCAAGTAAGAGAGCACCGACTTCGATATTGAACAAGCTGGAGAAAAATCCCCTTATGAAAAGTACAGTACTTTGCAGTTAAAACTTTGAAGGCATGCATGTTTCCGGAACCCATTCCACCCTCCTCTTTGCTTGCAAAGTAATGGATTCTTCATCGGCCTCTATCATATCCCTACCAATGGACTCAGATGTCGTGGCCTAAGTATTTAGGAATCTGAAAACAGCTCGTCGCCTATGTGGGTATGGCTTGCGCTAATGATTTTAGTATCATTTTTTTCCCTGTCATCAACAGTAGCTGTTCTTTCCACCACCCCTGAATCTTTTGCCAGACCTTTTTGCATATTGATCCAAACACTTCCTTCTGACTTGCCCACCAGAAAGGAGGCCAAGATACTTTTCATGTCCTTTTGTCAATTGAACTTGTAAGAGTTCCCTGATAGCTTCTAGGATATGATTTTCCGTGTTTCCTCTGCTATAATTTCTATAGGTTTACTTGTTGGCCAAAACTTTCTCATACACCTCCAGAATTTCTTAGCAGCCATAATATCATCCAAGTTCGCATCGAAGAACATGAGGTTGTCAGCTACGAAGAAAATATGCAAAGTCTTTAGGCAATTTTGGCCTACCATCTCTCTATGGAACCTACTAACATTTCCCGATGGATACCCTTCTGCACACAAAGGGGAAATGTAATGGGATAGATGATCTCTTTGACAGAGAGTTGTTCCGGTTGGAAAAACCCAAGTTGTTTGACATTCAGGATAAACAAATATGAAACAGAAGTAATGCTGGAAAGAATGCATGATACCCATGCCAAAACCGAACTAACTTGACGAAGGTTGTATCTGAAAGTAAAGTAATAACACACTGATATTTTTGAATGTCGACACCCAACCCCCAAATGGTCGACAATTAATCTCCGATGACTACTCTCTCAGCACGATCTACACAACTCAACCCACCCCACCCCGTCCAGACCAACCCCCAACCCCTTACTCCACTGGAAAATTCTGGAACAAAAACTATGAGGGCGATCGTGAAGAAGATCAATCAGATCAAATGGAGATTTTGACGAACCCCAAAAGTCTTAAATACCTGGTAAGCAATTCTCAACCTCTTTGAAAGACTAACCCCCCTCTGGCCTTAAAGAAAGAGAGAGAAATACGAAGAAGATGAAGAAAGTACATCAGAACCCTGCCATCCCAATCAGTGAGGTCAACGTGGAAACAGAAGAAAATACACAGAGAAACTTTGACGTAGAAATAGAAGAAATCATAACGGAAACTAAAGAACCCACCGCCCCACAGTCTGAGATGGAATAAGACACTCCCAACCAACTAACCACAAACCTAAAGCCCCTAGTTATCAACCCGACAGAGAACAAAAAAGTTAAATCTTATCGAGATGCAGTACACAAAAGTCAAGAGGACAAAGCAGTGTACTTTATTGAACAGATAGATGATTACCCCCGTAATGAAGAAGAAGAGAACCTATCCCATTCAACAGATTCGAACAACGGAACGATCCCCAAAATAAACTACCGGATACCTTGATTCAGTCCATTAGAGCCCAATGGAAAGACATCCTAATCATAAAACATTTAGGAAAAACTATTGGATACAGAGCCCTCTCAACAAGGCTAAAATCCTCATGGGATCTACAAGAAGACTCTGAGATGATTGATTTAGATGATGGTTCCTTCTTAATTAAGTTCGATTTCAAACAAGATGCAGCACAAGCCCTCAATGAAGGTCCCTGGATTATCCTTAACCTTTACCTTACTGTTCGGAATTGGGAACCCAACTTCAAGCAATCTGAGCCATTAAACTTTCACGGCAGTTTGGTTACCATTCCCAGAGCAACCGATTGAATACTACAGACACAGAAAGCGTCTTACACAGAATCGCAACCAAGTTCGGAAGACCAATTAAGGTCGATCTCAATATCGCTTCATCCCTATGGGTAAAATATGCTAGAATTTATGTGGAAATCACCTTTCCAAACCCTTAACTCTGGCATATATTCTGGCAACATACAAGGTGGAGTATGAATTTCTACAATTGATATGCGGGCATGTTAGCCATCGCAAAGAATCATGCAAACACCGGCAAATCAGCAGAACATCGCAAAGAAACCACTGGAAAGCCCATTTATCGGGAATAGAAACCACAATAACAATAGATTTGGAGCCATTTCTCCAGCTGAACCAAACCAGGCAAACCAAGTTAACCACTAATGGCTAACCAACCCTCCACCTCTCGGACCAACAAACCTAACACACAGCCCTCCAACCCTCAAATAGACCACATACAATAAGGCCAACCCGTAAAAAAACTCAAAAAAAAAAAAAGGGAAAAGACGTTGACACATCCCTTATCCAAGTTATCCTGATGTCTTTTGAAAATGCCCTACCACGTGTAGATGTACCAACCCTTGATCTCCCTAGATCTAACCCTAAAGATACACATATCCACCTGATCAATGAGACGCCGCCCAAGGTAAACCCTAATTCCACATATGTGCACCCCTTTGCAATACTTTAGATACTGCCAATAACAACGTACCATCAACCTCTTCCTCCCCCTGTAAACCTCCTAATTTGGATTCTCTCACCATTCGCAACCATGAGGCTGGTCCAAGTCAGAAAATTAGGCCACCTCGATGTGAAAATGAAGGAGGAACTAGAGGAAGAACTGATGTTGTTTGTAGAGACAGATACTCTGATAGAGAAGTTTCACTGTTACTAACCCCAGGCCGGTGGATCGAAGTAGAAGCCCTGCTAGAAGTGAGATAATCAACGCAGACACATCCCATAACAGGGAAGGAAAGGGTGAAAAATCTTCTTAAAGGTAAAGTTCCCTACCTAGACGAAGACATCATCCGCAATTACTCCATGGCAGCTTTGATCTGCAATACAAGAGGAACGGGGAATGCAAACTTCTGAAACCATTTCACCCAACTTTTTCAGGAATTCAAACTGTTCATTGTCACCCTTATGGAAACCAAAGTCTATTTCGAATTAATGGGCAAATATTTTGAAAGATTAGGCCTTAACATGTCCAGTATTATCAACCCCAATGGTCGAGCAGGAGCAATATGGTCCTCTGGAACCCTTTAGAAATCACGGTCACACTTTCACGAACACATAATCAAGTTGTTCACGTGGAAGTGAAGAAAAAACAATTTTGATGCGTGTATATTCTCGACTATTTATGAAAATCCCAATTAAGGCAAGAGGGCTGAGCAATGGGAAAATCTATTGGATTTTGCAGATGATTTCTTGTCCCCTCGATGGCCGCCGGAGATTTTAATGACTACTGAGGGCCCTCAGAAAGACAAAGCTTCACCTTTTTTGACAACTATCAAAGACGCCAGCATTTCAACGACAAGATCAATAATTGTGGAATCATTGATCTGCGATGCCGTGGACTGTGACTGACTTGAGATAATGGACCCCCGAGCTTCGCCAACACTAAGGAACGGCTGGATCTGGTATTGACAATGGCACATCGAATTCCTTAATACCATCATCATCGACATCCCACATATGTATCATGGCCACTATCCTATGATTATACACTTTAACGGTATTACATCTCTTCAAACTACCAAAAAAAACCTCTCCTTTCGGAAGCTATGTGGCTAGAACATACTGACTTTTAAAATGTTGTTGAAAAAGCCTGGCCCAACAATCCTCCCCGTAACATTGCCAAAGATACTTTTATTCCTTTTGGCTTTTGACCGGAATAAAAATACTTTTGGTAACCTCTTTAAAAGGAAATGCCGAATCTGCACTAAACTGAATGGAATCCCAACGGCGTTGGGAGCTTTAACCTAGACAAACTTGACTGTGAGCTTAGAAAAGATTATACGGCCATACTAAAACAAGAGAAAATCTTTTGGTGTCAAAACTCGAGAGAAAAACATATCACCTTTAGGGAGAGAAACACTAAATATTTTCTTGCCACTACCCTTAATAAGATGAAAAGAAATAGAATAGACGCCTGAAAATGATAATGGCATTTGGGTTGATGACCGTATGGAATCAAAGAACATCATAACCTATAACCTTAGAAATTTATTTGCTGATGATGAACCCCATAGGATTTAATCTACCTGGACTAACAATGCTTGTCTGAGCCCTGAAATTTGAAGCTACCTGACCAAAGACATTGAAGAGGTAAAAATTAGAAAAGCCGCCTTTGCTATCGAAGGAATCAAATCCCTTGGGGCCGATGGCATACCATCTCTTTTATATCACAAACTCTAGAAAACACTTGACCTATCCATCTACCACCAAGTAAAAAACTGCTTCCATAACAAAAACCTCCTCACCGCGCGACAAAAATATCTTGGTTATGCTTATCCCCAAAATCGACCATTCCAAAAAAATTATCTAACTCAGACCTATTAGCTTGTTTAATGTTGATTATAAGAACGTTACCAAAATCGTTGTTAACATATTACGTCCCTTTTTGGAAAACCTGATTAGGCCTTTTGGAAGTAGTTTCGTACCTGGAAAGACTAGTTGGATTGAGACTGTGCCAAAGGTTTCTACTCGAAATTAGTTTTTTAGATTTTTCCTTAAGAGAAGTCTCGGATCAGACTGTAGTTCCTATTGAAGCAATTGTAGTAGCTCCGGCACCCCTATCACTGAATATTTTGGATGAAGAAGTGGAAAGATTCTAAATTAAGGACCAATGTTATCCGAACTAGTTGCAAGTCGAACCAAGAAAATAAATTAAGGTTAGGAAAATCTCTCCTCTTCCGGATGAGTTACAAGAATCGGCGAATCCAATCACTAGGAATAGAAGAAGGAAGGTTAGCAACCCTAAATTGAATAAAGGTCCAAAAAAGCCAGGCACAAATGAAAGTTCCAAAGACCTAGATGAGCCATATACTTATCACTCAGGAACTAGTGCATTTTCTACGTTATAGAAAAAGGCAAACAAAGAGGGATGATATGGAAAAATTGACCTTGAAAAGGCCTATGACAAACTTAAGTGGAAATTTATCTACCATATTGTACAAGAATTCAAATTTCCTACTAACTTGATCGACTTATTTATGAACTACATTGTGGAAATACCATGGCTTTTCTATGGAATGGGGAAATCACCAACAGTATCAAACCCGAATGAAGAATCAGACAAAGGACCCCTTTTCCCTTTGCATTTTTTTCTATGCATGGAAAGATTATCTAACCTCATAAGTGAAAAAACCATTACAAAGAAATGGAGGGCACTGAAAGCCTCCCCTACAGGTACCACTATATTCCAACTCTTCATTGCGGATGACCTCATCTTATGTGCTAAGGCAGATAGAAAAAACTGCAAACATATGACTGAGGTCCAGGCCACTTTTCGTGAGGACTCTTGACAAACTATCAATCTTACTAAATCTAACTTTTTGTGTCTGACAACACCCCCAAGCATGAAGCCTTTGTCTTGAGTTATATGAGTGGTATACCTTTAACCCAGAATTTAGGTAATTACCTTGGTATTCCCTCATCCATGAAAACCTTTCTAAAAATAATTTTGCTTATATTGCTGAAAGGGTCCAAACCAAATTGGCTGGCTGGAAAACCAAATCACTTTCTTTTAAGTGGTAGAACCACCCTTGTCCACGTTATCACCGTTACCCTCCCCATTTACTCCATGCAAACCAACCCCATTCCTATATGTATCTGTGATACTCTTTACAAAATCAATAGAAACTTCATATGGGAACATATTGCTAGCTCCAAAACGATGAACCTCATTAATTGGGATGCGTTTGTTGCCCCAAGTATTTAGGAAGGTTAGGTATTCGAAAAGCCAGAAGTAACAATACTGCTATGCTCTCTAAACTTGGTTGGGACATCATTGTTAATGCTCCTAAACTCTGTGTTGAAGTGATTAGAAATAAGTATAACATCACTAATAACCCGAGAAAGTGGAAAAAGAAACAGAAAGCCTCACACATTTGGAAAGGGATTCTTAGAGCCAAACAAAACCTTAGTGAGGGGAACCAAATCAATAGTGGGTGACGGCCTCAACATTTCTTTCAGGGATAATTGGTGGTGTAGAACTATGCCCCTGAACCAAAGATGTAATAGAGGAGATGGAGACATAAAAGTCTTCAGCATATTGAAAAGTAGATCTTGGAAAACTAATGATATTGACGTGCTGCTTGACAATTCTGAGAATGAAGAAATCGGGAATGCTTGTCTACCAAAATTGCAAAACTTCCAAGACACTCCTAGATGGGGTTACGCTGGTAATGGTCAATTATTCACCAAAGCTGCCTATGATCTTATGCTTATGGCCACCCCTTCCTTCCCCCCCCCCCCCCCCCAACACCATCCTTACCCCTACGAAATAAAAAAAATCTAAAAATTCTAAATATCCCTAGGGATGGCAATGGGGCTGTCGGATGCGGATCTTATAAGATCCGCACCCGCCCCGCTGCCCCTAAAATCCCATCCTGCCCCGCCCCCTGGCCCCCACCCCACACAGGGTTACAAAATCTCAATACCATATCCGACTCTAAAATACTTTAGAAAACCCGTCCCCGCACCGCCTGGCCTGCCTTGGCACTTAGCAGAACTATTTTTTTTTTTTACCATGGATTTCAATAATTTTACACTACAAAACTGTATCAAAAGAAATAAAATTGACAGATATCAAATTAATGTCCAAAATCACAAGTTAATAGATTATATTACATCACAATTCGAATAAATTATACCACAATTCGAATAGATTACACCATATCTACGAAATAGCTTAACTTCAATAGAAAAGCCGCAAAACAATCACTTAGAAGTTAGAGGTAGCAAATACGAATACAAATACAACAAGTAGCATAACGATTTCCAAAGCAACTTAGTCTAACTGATGCTCACTCCATATACAAATGGAGTCACTGTTCACTGTAAAAAGTTAAAAAGGAAAAAATTGAGATTAAAATAAATAGATAAAAGAAGGCAAAGATTCGAATTAAAATGAAGTACAAATTGTATAAGGGGCTGCAACTAGGGCTGCCATGGCTGAGTTTGTGGTGGATGGTTGAACTAGTCTTGTAACTTTTTAAGCAACTATAAGCTGAATAATTGGAAGCTTGCTACTAGAATCGGCAGCTTTTCTTCCGATACTCTGTTTAATTGCTTCCAGCAGTTCAGTCGCGATAAGGTGGAAATGGACGGGTTTGGTGAACTGTTTGGTGGTGGGTGGTCGTGGGCACTGAATGCCAACCGTGCGGGGGAGAGAAAGAGAAGGAGGAGGTGCGTTGGCTGGTGGAAAAGCTTGGCGGAGTCGCCAAGAGGGAGAGAATAGAGAAGACCTAAGCGACAGGGAGTAAGGGAAGATAGACAATTAGGGTTTGTCATGAAAGCATATATATATATGTAAAGATGGACGGCTACGATTAAATGAAATATATGGTTAATATATCGGGGCGGGAACAGATTGTGGGGCGGGTTAGATACTGAGGTAGGTTGGATGAAATACCACACCTGACCCTAACCCGCTACGAATTTTTTTAAAAAAATCATACCCGTCCCGTGATCCAGTCAAAGTCAAAATGACCCGCTCCTATAAGACCGGGGCGAGTCAGGGATCCACCGGTTGAGGGTCTTATTGTCATCCCTAAATACCCTAAAAAATTAAGGGCTTTATCTTAATTATTCTTCATGATAGACTCCCTTCTAACTCTCTAAGAAAAACTAGATGGATTTCCAACTCCAACTTATGCCCTAGATGTGACAGGTATGAGGAAACCACTATCCATGTCATATGGAGTTGCATCCATGCCCATGGTCCTTGGAAGATTATCATGGGTAACCAATGTTTCCAATAACTCCAAAATCTTGATGCCACGAATGTGATTATTTGAAATTTAGAATTTGGATTTTTTATAAAAAATCATACCCGTCCCGTGATCCAGACAAAGTCAAAATGACCCGCTCTTGTAGGACCGGGGCGGGTCGGGGATCCACCGGTTGCGGGTCTTATTGTCATCCCTAAATACCCTAAAAAATAAGGGCTTTATCTTAATTATTCTTCATGACAGACTCCCTCCTAACTCTCTAAGAAAAACTAGATGGATTTCCAACTCCAACTTATGCCCTAGATGTGACAGGTATGAGGAAACCACTATCCATGTCCTATGGAGTTGCATCCATGCCCGTGGTACTTGGAAGATTATCATGGGTAACCAATGTTTCCAATAACTCCAAAACCTTGATGTCACCAACTGGTTCCGAAAAGGAATTGACGTTGAAATAGACAATAACCAGGGGTACACTAGGGAAACTCTCTTTATATCTACCGTGTGGACTAACTGGAAATGCAGCAACAAAAATTGTTCAAAAGCCAAATGTCTTCTGCTTAGGAAACTGCCTGTTCTAGTAAGCAATTTGCAAGGAAAGTTACTGAAGCCTTTCATTCCACCTCTTACAAGAAAACTATTTGAAACCAATAAAATAACCCTAGAGGGGGGTGAATAGGGTTTTAAGACTACTTTAAAAATTAACAAACAACAAACCTCAATCTCAATAACTTAAATAAGCAAACAACCAATCTCAACACAAATGTAAGACGATAATGTAAAGAGAGAAGGGTTTAGAGATACTTGACAAGGAGAATTAAATGGTTCGGCTTGATATACCCACAAGCCTACGTCCACCTCTTCAAGGAAGTCCCTTGAAAGAGCACTAGAATCCACTAGTACAATCTTCTTCCGGGTCAAGATCAAAACCCTTACAACACTTGATGATATGCCCACACCAAGAACAAGCCTTGAATCCACAAAGCTCCAAAGACTTGACAAACCCAAGCCTTGATACAAACCTTTCAATGAAGAAATGTGTACAAGATTTCACTCTCAAGAAGGAAATGAGTACAAATGAAGCTCTAGTACAATAGAGAGATGAGAGAATTGATGACTTGAAGAATGCTCACTCTCAATCAAAGAATTGCTCACAAAGATGCTCTCTTTAATGATGTAAAATCATGAAGATGAAGAGAGAAAAGTTTAATCTATGAGCCTTGATGTTTCTCTAATGAATGGAGGCTTAGAATGTGGTTTCCATGGTGTATGATGAAGCCCCAAATATTTATATAGAGAGCAAATGAAATATAGCCGTTAGAGGCAAAATATGGGCAAAACTGCCATTGCAGTCGACTGTATTCCCAATGCAGTCGACTGTAATCCCTCTAAAATAGCCGTTGGAGTTTTGTCCTCGAAAATAGCCGTTGGAACTGAATTTTGACCAATGCAGTCGACTGCATTGGAATGCAGTCGACTGGACAGTCGACTGGATTCAAATACAGTCGACTGTATTACCCTACTGCCTATCAGCTGCCTCACGGAACCCCCTTTCCTATTTTGGGCATAACTTTCTCTAGAAAAATCGGATTGAGGTGCCGTTTTTTGCGTTGGAAAGCTAATGAAAAGTTTTATCAAGATATGAAAAGATTGGCACCAAAATAGTTTTTGAGAAAATCTGAGTGAGCTCCAAAGTTCACTCATTTTCAAGAACCACACTTGTGTGAAAGGTTATGAACTCACATGCAATGCACAAGGTGTCCTAAGGTCTTTTTAGGTCATAGTCATCAATCCAACCATCAAACCAAGACTAGTTACATAATAGTAAAGACCAATCATAATCGTAGTAACTTAGCCTTTGCATTCTTTCTTGCTCTTTGACATAGGACTTGATGAAGCTTCCATAGTATGTCCACTATAACTTTAAGCTTCTTTGGCTTCAATCCATCTATCCAACTTCTCAAATGTGTCTTCATGAGTGTCATGTATATATCTACTAAGAATCCACTCAAAACACACATTAGAACATAATCAATGTGTAGTTATCATCAAAACAAGATGTAAGCCTAGGTTATCCAACCATAGGGCTAACACTATTAAAATCAATAAACTGATTAAATGGTGTTTCCCAATGACAGGTTTCATTAAAATCAACACGGATGGAGCTTCACGTGGCAACCTAGGATAAAGCGGATATGGAAAAAATAATCAGAGCTGATAAAGGACAATGATGAAAGGATTCTCTGGTAACATGCCTTAATTTCAAATGTGTACGTCGTTAAATTTGAATTACTAATGTGATTATTGATTATAAGAAGGGTTAAATACACGTAGGTACCCTGAAACTACCACAAAGTCTCACTTGAGGGTCCCAAAGTTTAATTTTTACACATAAGGGCCTGTAACTCCAAATTTACAACAAGTAAGTACATCCGTCCAAATTTCTAATGATCCATGCTTTTCCGTCAGGAGCAGTTTTGGGTTTCCATATTTTGGGGTTCAAAAACTGTACAAAAATGGAGCCACTCACGGCCAACACTGCCAGCAACGCCGTCCGGCTACCATGCAGGCAACTGTCCCTGCCATCGCTCCCCCATCACCACGGTCCACCACCGACCAACACCGTCCGGCGACCAACACCACAATCCATCCATGACCAACATCGCTCCCCCATCACCACGATCCACCATCGACCAAAACCGTCCGGAGACCCCACCGACAGTGGCCCTGCCACCGCTATCCCCATTACCACGACCAACTGTCAGCCACAACCACAGCAACGCATTTTTGGCCGCCAGCCACCACCAATCATGCCAACCCACCAATAGCCACCACCGGCAAACTAAATCAGTCCAGATCCCGACAAACCCACGACCATCAACCGCCACAGACCCTTACCGGCAAACCCATGACCACCCAAAACCTTACCTGCAAACCCACGACCACGACCATGACCATGACCATTGAAACCTTACCTGCAATCCAGTTCTTTATTGTTCCACCACCGGTGAGACCTTTCAGCAACGACCACCCAATTGAAACAAATTCACTCTCTCTCACCGTCTCTCTGTCTCACAATAAAATAAAATATGGAAATCCAAAATTGCCCCTGACGGAAAAGCATGGATCGTTAGGAATTTGGACGGATGTACTTACTTGTTGCAAATTTAGAGTTACAGGCCCTTATGTGTAAAAATTAAACTTTGGGACCCTCAACTGAGACTTTGTGGTAGTTTCAGGGTACCTACGTGTATTTCACCCTTATAAGAATTACTCACATATAAGTTAACATACTATAAGAACTTAAAATAATAATAAAAAGAAACTAACCTTAATCTCTTTGTGTTTCTTTGTAACATGAATATTTGAAATTTAGAATTTGGAAGAATGAATATGGAGCAAGGTAACAAGAAAGACAAACTCTATGAGGGCCGATGGCACAAAAAAGTTAAAAACACAACGAATGAAACCCTAATACATTTTTGTGACAATATAGTGACATTTTTATAAATACTGTGAATATGGAAACCTATTATTTAAAAACCTAAGAAAAAAAGTTTCCAAAAAACAGTGCCCCCCTCCCCCGGTCCCGTCATACAGGTGGTCTGCTTAGCAATGATCATCATCCAGCTATGTTATTTTCTTTTTTATTTTTATTTTTTGGGTGTAAGGGAAAAGGAGATTATATAATTCTTTGGAGGGTCTTTCAAAGGCCACTCCAGACAAATTAGCCATGATTAGGCTGCTCATCTCTCTAGCAGCTTCTCTTAAGTGTACATAAAACTTTGCCTATCTTGCTTCTAAATTAGCGAGGTAGTCTGCATATTGCTTTCCTTCTCTCATGGTATGGTGATATCACAGCTGCAAATCATTTCTCAGCAATCTTCAACTAGTGCACAGCTGGAGCGCTGCACTTGAATCACTCTCTCTAGTTTGCTAATTCCTTTCCTTAATCATGGTTAGGCCTCGGTGTATGCCCCAAACTTCAGCATTTAGTCTTAAGTTTTTTTTCTGATAGAGAGAGATAAAAAAAAACTTATTTAATTAGTTGAATTTCCAACGACAAAAAGGAATTCAAATCAAATTGAATAAGAGAGAGGGAAAAAAAAAAGAAGGAATCTAAATCATTGTTGCAAGTGTGAATAAATCCAAAATGCTTTTAAAAAGGGGGAAAGTAGGGAATGACCCCCTCTACTTTACACGTTGTGCGATTTGCCCCCCTCCACTTCAAAGTTAAGCACTAAACCCCCCCCACAGTTACAGAAAATGGGCACCTTAGACGGAAACCGTTATGAATAGCGTGAAATGACCAAAATACCCTTATTTCTTTATTAGCTAATGACCCCCTGTACTATGCATGGTGTGCAATTTCCCCGCCTCAAATTTAAATTACAATTTTTGCCCATGACCCTCCTCCTCTGGTCAACCCCGCTACAATTGGTGATTCACTGAGCACAACCACTTCACTGAACACAACCACTAGTCTTTTTCTCCGACCACCAGGGAGTTAAAAAAAAAAAAAAGGAACCGCGATTGCCGTTAGGATTAACAACGAATTTGCAAATTAAGCTTTTGAAATCCTAAAATTAGAGGATTTGAAACCCTGATTTAAAAATTAGGGTTTTGAAACCTTAAAATTAGGGTTCAAAACCCTGATTTGAAAATTAGGGTTTCTCTTCTCCTTCTCCAGATCTGACCCCGCCGCCGGCAGCCCAAGCGTCATCCTCACCCCATGCCGCCGGCAGCTTCTCTCGGCACACCATCCAGCAGACTCGCCCCGCCCCACCCCACCACGCCGGCAAGCCCCTTGGCAAACCCACCCCACCACGCCGGCAAGCCCTCTGGCAAACCCACACTACCGATTTCAATTCAATTCCATTTCAATTCAATTCAAATTTTCATCAATGCCGTGGAAGGGGAAGGGGAAGGGGAAGGGGGAGGGCGGTCGCGGCGACGGGGAAGGGGAAGGGGAAGGGCGGTCGCTGCGACGGGGCCTTGGGAAGGGGGGGCTGTCGCGGCGATGGGGAAGGGGAAGGGCGGTCGCTGCGACGGGGCCTTGGGAAGGGGGAGGGCGGTCGCGGCGACGGCGAAGGGGAAGGGCGGTCGCTGCGACGGGGAAGGGGAAGGGGGAGGGTGGTGCGGCGACAGGGAAGAGGGAGGCAGACGGGGAAATGAAGGGGTGCGGTGGTCGGGTGGTCGGGGGAGTTGACAGAATTGGGTTGGGGGGATAGGGGTTGGGTGGCGGGGGGGTGGGGGGTGGGGTGGTTAGAATTAGGGTTTTTTTTTCTGATTTTCTTTTCTAAAAAGAGACAAGGGGCAAAAATGTCATTTATAAAAAGAAATCGTTAGTCAGCGCGCGTGTTGACCACGCGCTGTTATATTTAACGGTTTCCGTCTAAGGTGCCCATTTTCTGTAACTGTGGGGGGGTTTAGTGTTTAACTTTGAAGTGGAGGGGGGCAATCGCACAACGTGTAAAGTAGAGGGGGTCATTCCCTACTTTCCCCTTTAAAAAGTCAAATTGGAAGTCCACATGGGGAGCTAAGAGAGTGACTACGTAAGTGATGACGTGTCCACTTTCTCTCAGTTACGACTTTTAATTCTTTTTTGTCATTTGAAATTCAACCAATTAAATAAGTTTTTTTATTTTTCTCCCTTCTGTGTCAACATGCCTCATTTAAAAATTTTATCTACATCTTTACAATTTCATTAATTTATAAGATTTTGCCAAAGCTAACTCTCTCTGTATTTTCTTTAACTTTAAATCTTTTCTATTTGTTTAGAGAAACTCAATATTTGCTATCAGTTTTTCTCTTTAACTAAGATAATCTCCTTCCTATTATTTTATTACAAGTTTATAGGCATAGTTTACTCTCTCATTATATTTTCAATCATTTGTTACACATCCTTACTCTCTCATTTTATTTTCAATCATTTGTTACATTTTATTTTCCTTATTTTCAACCATTTATTTTCAACAAGCGTGTTATCGTAGTTAGAATTATCACAATAATTGTTAAGACAGACTATTTCTATCATTTCATAAACTATTTTTCATCTTCATTTGTTGCTAAAAGCTATCATATCATTACTCTATTTTATTCTTAATGACAAAAATTGGTGGGAAACTCATATAAAAGGTGGAAATAGCTTTTTATTTTTATTTTTATTTTTCGCCATCACCTTTTTTTTTTTTGGGTCACCACCAATTTTGTTATTACTATTAGGCATACAAGTACGAGATGTCTCAATCAGTATTTTGATAGTTGTTTCTCTTGTGTGCAATGCACGAGATCAAAACTAGTATACAATAAGACGGAAGCTTCTTTCATGCAAGATTAATAATTTATTGTTGTGTTAACTAACCTTATCAAGTCAAATAAATCATTATGAATAGTAAAATTACATGATCAATAGTTAGCAAATATATATTGTTGTTAACGTACTTAATAATGATGGTAATTATAAGATGGATGATGATTTTCTCACGAATTCTTTGATTGTATACATTGAGAAAGATATAGTGGAGACGTTTATCATAGACTCGATCATTGTTGACTTTCAATAGATGTGGTTTGACTGCTATATCGGCACGGGCTTCAGATCGCCATACTGCCCTTGCCAAAGGACTCTTACTTACAACAAAGTGGGCTCTGTCACACAATTTAATGCATATCATCATTTTCACTGACTCTTCATTAATATTCATCCTTTCACAGATTTCGAATTCTGAAGATATTAAAGCTACGGTGGGCACCCTATTGTATGGCTTTTGCTATGTTGTTACTGACTTCCACTATTACAGTATGACCAGGGCATCACCGATGAATCTCAAAGAAACTAGATCTTTAACAACTTTTGCTTGAAAGGCCAGGATTAACGTACACCAAGACTGGCTACACGACTCTTTGTTGCAACAAGATCTCTGTGTTCCTACACTAAAACAACACCTTTTTGAATTTGTGATGGTGTTGTATTCTAGTTTTTCTGTTTGACATTTGTTTTATGTTTGTCATTTGTTTTGCTTTGACCATGATATGTCATGGGGACTTGTATAATCCGCTTTTATGGCGTCCGTTCAATGCCATTCTCATCTTTTATAAATAAATAAATAAATAAAAAGCCAAGTTCTGCTTTGACCATCGATTCATACATATTAGGAAAGTCATTTTCTTATCTTTTTTTGTTTTCTGAAACCTTGATGAATTACTTCTAAAGTTAATGTTTTTTTACTTTTCATGTTTTATGTGAATTTGAACCTTCCGAACTTATTTATGTTAGCAATCAATTATCTTTATGACTTTTTGGTGCTCTCCGATTAGACTTTGTGGTTCTGTCCCTGATCATCGCCGTCTTTTTTATTTTTGTTTTTCCTTGTAATTATCTGCAAATGGAAACGTCAGAGAAAGCACTGGAGTCACAAGACTACAGAAGAAAGTGAAAAGCAAGGAAACTTCCCTACATTAAAGAGTCAATTATGCTTATATGAGTTGTTAATCTTCTTGACTTAATGTTCACAAGATCACCGAAATGGTACTTGTGGTTTTCTAATCTCAATCATTTCACTTTTCCTGCTAATTATTTTATTGTTACTACGTTCCCTCCGGCATTATATATTAGGGAACGAATTAAATGCTAAACAGTGTGTGATAAAAGGAACAAAAGTGTGATTAAGGAACTTTTACATCATTGTAATTACAACCAATAAAGAGAAGCCAAAAATTATAATGGAGTTAGATTTTAATGGCAAATAGTCCATCACCATTACCATTCTATAGAAATATAGATTTAAGTGGCAAATAGTCCATCACCATTACCATTCAACAACCGACATGGAACCACTTAAATCTATATTTCTATACTACTTGTAAAGGGAGCAGTTAAGTTGGCGGCGTTACACAACTTCCTATCCAAAATAATAAAATGTGACATTAAAAGATATAAATAATAATACGAGAAAGGAGAAAAGACGGGAGGCAAAAGAGATGATATCTAGGAGATTAACACTTCCAAAAAAAGGCCTTCCCACTCGCACAATTCATGGTATCGCCGGCCTCCTCTTAAGGCTTCCCAAAATATGTACGATTGATCGCAAAATCATAGATATGCAAGGAAACAATTAAAAAAAAAACAAGATTTGAAATTACATACTTCATGCAAGCGCTGCAATTATTGCTATTAGAAAAAAAAAAAACAAGAGCAAAATCACATATTTACAGAAATATTTTTCTTAAACGTATTGTACATCTGACCTACACGCATCGCGTGTGCCTCGCGGGCTAGGGTTGTGTATAGCAGAGAAAACAGTAAAGAAAAGAAGAACAAAATTGCATGTCTACAAAAATATTTTTCTGAAACGTATCGTACATCTTATGTACACGGATCGCGTGTTAGTGTCGTGTATAGCAGTATAGCCACCTGCTTAGACCTCTCCCCCCAGAAAGGTCAAAACAACTCAGAAGAAATGATGGCGAGGATTAGAGAAAGTGAGGGCCAGCAAGAGAAAGAGGTTGAATTCAAAAGCGCATGTTCGGGGATTTGAAATGTGGTGCGCTCCAACGTCCAAAACCATATTTACAGTCCTCGTGATGCATCAAACGGTCACAAATTAACATGTGAATCCATTGAATTTCACTCCATCCCCCCCCCCATTGAGCTCCAGCCAGACTTTACAATTTACTGTCCTCCTATAAATACGGGGAGGGAAGCACGACATGGTTGATACCTTCAAAACCATATCATTGTTCTTCTCTGCCACTTTACAGATTTTTCCACCATCTTTTTCATCATTATACCTTCTTGTCTACGTGAAAGAACAAAAACCATGTCTCTTTTTCCCAGCTTTCCTCACTGTCTATGTAAAGAATAAGAAACCAAATCTTTTACTATACTCCCCAACTGGCACTCCTCTTGCCAGATCCCAGCTTCTTCTTCACATTTTATCTGCAATTTTTCCTATTAGATCCAAACCCACTTCCCAAAATGCAGAACTTGACGTGGGTTTTGAATCTTTTGCTCATTCTGTCATTCTCGCATCTCTCCTCCTCTCAGATACAGCCGCCGCCGACGTGTGCCGTAGCAGATAGAGCTGCTCTTCTTGGTTTCAAGGCAAGAATCTCGAAGGACACCACTGACATTCTCTCTTCATGGGCAGGAAGAGATTGCTGTGGAGGAGGCTGGGAAGGTGTTCAGTGTAACCAAGCTACAGGGAGGGTCACCGGGTTGGAATTACAGAGGCCCTCTGATAGGGACAGTGGCCTATACATGAAGGGCACTCTGTCCCCTTCACTGGGTAGTCTGCACTTCTTGGAGGTGTTGGTCATCAGTGGGATGAAGCGGATTGGAGGAGTGATTCCGCAAAGCTTCTCAAATCTGACTCGGCTCACCCAACTTGTCTTGGAGGACAATGCCCTCGTAGGGAACATCCCTTCAAGTTTAGGTCAGTTGCCCTTACTGAAGACCATCTCACTGAGTGGCAATCATTTGAGTGGCCCGATTCCACCTAGCTTAGGGAGTCTCAAAAACCTTCTTCAGCTAACTTTAACAAGAAACTCCTTTGTAGGTCCTATCCCACCCACTTTCCAAAAATTTATTTCTCTTCAGTATCTTGATCTAAGCTACAATGTGTTATCTGGTTTAATCCCAGAATTGGTAGGTCAGTTACACAATCTGACATTTCTCGACCTCTCGAATAACCAATTATCAGGGCAGATACCCGGTTCCTTGTGCAATTTAGCTACTCTTTCGGACTTGTCTCTGAGCCATAATCATCTCACAGGAAGAATCCCCTTGCAGATTGGGCACCTAAGGTCTCTTACCAGTCTCTCATTGAGTTCTAACCAGCTTTTCGGACAGATTCCAGAATCTATTTCTCAGCTGGAGAACCTGTGGTACCTCAACTTGTCTAGAAATGCACTCTCAAATTCTCTACCTAGCGCCTTTTCCAAGGGTATCCCTTCCCTGCTATCAGTAGACCTGTCTTACAACAAGTTCAATTTAGGGACAGTTCCAGAATGGATCAGAACTAGACAACTCTCCGATGTCCATTTAGCTGGCTGTAATCTTAGAGGAACCCTTCCAAACTTTACAAAACCTGATTCCTTAAGCTCCATAGACCTATCAGACAACTATTTCACCCAAGGGATTTCAAATTTCTTCCCCAAGCTATCAAGCTTGCAGAATGTCAAGCTTTCAAACAACCAATTGAAGTTTGATCTTTCAAAAATCACATTGCCGAGCGGGCTTTCATCCCTCGATCTTCACTCAAACCAACTTTTTGGGTCACTTTCAAGGGTCGTAAATGGCAGGACAAGCAGCTTTTTACAAACTATTGATGTATCCCACAATCAAATCTCAAGCAACATTCCTGAATTTGCTGAAGGATTGAACTTAAAGTTGCTGAATGTAGCAGGCAATAGAATAACGGGTCAAATTCCTAGTTCAGTCTCCAACCTCGTTCAACTTGAAAGGCTAGATGTCTCCAGGAACCAAATAACAGGCACAATTCCTACCAGTTTAGGATTATTGCTGAAGTTGCAATGGTTAGACCTGTCCATCAATGGAATAAGTGGGAAAATACCAGTCAGTTTGCTAGGCATAGAACAACTAAGACATGCAAACTTCAGAGCTAACAAGTTGTGCGGAGAGATCCCACAAGGTAGGCCTTTTAATGTATTCCAAGCTGCTGCTTATGCTCACAATCTGTGCTTATGCGGCAAGCCCTTGCCACCTTGTAAGGGGAAGAAACTAGGGAAGAAGGGCCAGTAGTATGCTGACCCAATTGACAAATGACAGAAGGAGATTTGTTCATGTCATACAAGGATTATCACATGAAAAGAAGAGGGACAAATTATGC
Source organism: Escallonia herrerae (assembly GCA_033070095.1). Lineage (NCBI taxonomy): Eukaryota > Viridiplantae > Streptophyta > Magnoliopsida > Escalloniales > Escalloniaceae > Escallonia > Escallonia herrerae. Next base: position 17,997 of record JAVXUP010004188.1, on the reverse strand, counting down.
TTCCAATAGTCAGGAATACGTTTTTCCTACTTAATTTGGTGCAAGTACATTTGCTGCTATTGTATCTCTTTCCATCTTGATCATGAAAATGAACATTTTCAGATTACTCTATGACCTGTCCGGATAAAGTTACACTTTACAATCAAAGATAAGAAAGAAATTACAGTCTAACAGAGTATGTTTTAATTAACTAATAACTATAGTTGTTAGGCAAACAAAGAAAACCATCACATTGGTACAAATAAGGAGCAAAATAGATCACATTTGGATTGACAATAAAAAGGGTTGCAATGCATTGCCAATATTTCCAAGTAACTGAACTGACTAAACCAGATTCAAAAGTCCAATCCCAAAATTTGCAGGTGCAAAGCAAGTCATTAGGACAGGAAACATAAGGGCAAGTCCTGTTCCTCATTCTTGAATACTATGTCCACCATCTTCTCCTTTGCAGCTGGACCTTAATCTATAAGTAATGCTCCTTCCTGTAAATCAAGATGACAAATTAAGTATACAATCAAAGAAACTGCTTTGAAGTTGAAGTAATGCAATAAGCAAATAACATCATGACTAAGATAAAAACTAACATCTTCATTATCAGCCTTTTGTGCCTCTTCCAAAACCTTCTCATATTCTGCTTTCAGCTCCGCAGCCCTTACCTGATATGGTTTCTTTTCCTGATGACAGTAAAATAGGAAGGCATTAAATCTGCAGTCTGCACTTACGGTTCAGATTTCACTCTACAATATTATGCAATAAGAATGTCACTCACCACATCAGTCAAGGATTTCCACTTTTCACCACCTTCTTTTGCAACCTAAAGTTGAAAGACATCATAAAATTGGCAAACTGCTAAATGGAGCTCAGAACCCGAATTCAAAAGCAGCAGAAGATGAAGCATATATCTTACTGTTGCAACACTCTTGTTATCAGGATGTTCTTCCTTAAAAGTTTTTCTGAATTCCTCCCTAAATGGATAAGAAGTTCAGTCAACACAAGGCACAAATCAAACAGGGAGAGTTTGTGTGTATGTGCGCACGCACGCACATGTCATGGTCATGGATAAACAAACAGGTTCAGCGAGAAATCCATTACATGAAGACAAAGAAAGCAGTTGCTGGGCGTTTAGGCTTGTTTGGGTCCTTGGCAGTCTTTCCCTTTTGTCCTTTATTTCTTGATAATGTTCTGTAGAAATTTGATACATAATTAACGAGAGAAACAAGCCAGAACAGATTAGGCAAAAATCAGGAGACAGGAGTTAGAAAATTACTTCTCTGGTGCCTTTCTCTTGACCTCTTTCACAGTTTCCACAATCTGTGCCTCTGCAAAGAGTACCTTGTAAATCAAAATTTTAAACTGTACCACCAGCCCCCACTTGTTTGGCAAAATTAAAGCTATGTAACCAACGTTTGAAGTGTCTTTTTATCACTGAACAAACTGCGAATTGGGAGAACAAAACATACCCAAATTTTCCTTGATCGTCTTATCAAGAGAACAGTCATGCATGCTAATCAACACAGCTGGTACGCTTCTACCACAGCATTCACTGCAAATTTCAGGTGTACATACCACGTACATGTTATTCAACAAAACAAATTGCTATTTTAACAATCTATTGCAAATCAAAGCATCATATCCAACATAGCAACTCGATTTCTTTTCCTCCCAAAACAGGGGCAAGAAACTTGTAAGTTCAATCAGACATGCCAAAACTTGAAATAAACGGCAAGGCAATGAAGTTATGGTCCGGGACTCAGGGCTATTATATATTGATCAAATGAAGAGGGGCATTTGATCTATAGAAAGTAGAAACCCAAACCAAATGGGATACATCATACATGAGAATCAAAAAGTGAACTTTCCAAAACACAGCAACTTCAGTAGTCCAGATTCTCCAGACTCTGGATTTCAAACTAGATTAGGCTTAACCGAAAAAATCATCAAAAAAAATCCTACAATGAAGGGGAAAAAAAAAACAGTAGCATCACAGAGAGAGGTACTATAAGATCTGATAGAAAAAACACAATAAGCAGGGTTAAACTTAAAGTTGAAAAATCAGCCCAAAAAAGAATGCGCAAAGCCTGAACCACGAAGTACCAGAGCAAAATAATCCACAAAATTATGCAAAAATCACTAAATCTAGAATCTAGATGATATATGCCCCAAACTGAAAACAAATACGATTAAGGGTGGAAAAGTAACACACCAACGGATAAAAGCGCTTCCATCTTTGGCACGTTTGAGAGAAGTTGAAGAAGAGTTGGCGGTGGTTGTGGCTTCACCATTCTCGTTTGCTTCAACCCTCTTCCTCACCCTGCTTACACTCGAAGATCTCGACCCTTCACCGCCGCCTGCCATTTCCTTCAGAACTCTGGGTGCGTTTGTGCGTGTGCTTGTGCGTGTACGTGTACGTGTACGTGTGCGTGAGAAGAGGGAGTTATTGGGTGGGTTTAAGAAGGGTGAAGAGTTTTGGCCTTGGAGAATTGGCGCCACTTACAACCTCTATGAAAATGAAAAATGAAACCCACCGCGGGAAATTAGGCGAGTGTTAAAGGATGTGAAAGTGGAAGCGGTTTCAAAATTTTGACACGGAACGATGACCTGTTCCATTTGTTTGCCGTTGGATTCCTCGTTGAGTTCTTCTTGTGCCAATGGGTGGTCAGGATTCGCTTGTTCCCCCTAAGCCTCCTCAAAACACTTTGTTAATTACTCCGTATTATTAACACTAGAATTATGGGATTTGCTTACCATAGATTGCGATTTCCACCATCCAAATTCATAATTTTTGGTATCCGCAATTTTGATTGTGATTAAATACGCATGGACTTTCTTTTCTTTTCTTTTTTTTTTTCAGGCTGAAGGGACCTTGGTAGGATTGTAAATGAACCGACTCGACTCATTTACTTGATTTCTTCGAGTTCCTCTCCTTTTTGTGAAGAGTTTAGAATATTTCTTTAAGTTCGTGTTTGTTAAAACAGCACGGGTCGGTTCGTCTTGCTCTCTTTAAAAAATATTAGATAGTTCAGGACTAATAGCGTCGAACATATAAAATCGTCAAAAATATTTTAACTCCCCTTATCCCATCACCCCCTGTTCGTTCCAACGATACTAGATGTTTACTTCGGCTCCTGTGACAAAATTAATCGAGCTCGAAAGCTTGAGCTTGAGTTCAGAACAAGATGGAACAGGATAAATAGCTACAACGAACAAAGCTTGTAAGCTTCGACTTTGATCGATCCACAAAACTCTATGAAACCTCCTTATAGCCGTGAGTTGGATAACTCTTTGCTAAGTTTATGACACCAAATATAACCGTACTACATAAGCAGACCAGAGTAACCTCAAGCTAGTTCTATAGAAATAAGAAATTTGTAAATCAAGATAAAGTATGTTAAAGCAACGATATACATGTAAATGTGCCAGCATAGTAAGACACAGTAAAGCAACAATAACTAACTATATAACTAAGCTTTTTAAGAGGTGTTTAGATGATAACATGCTGTTAGATTGAGCCTATTGATGATTATGCATATACCTTATGTTGAACTTGATTAAGAGGAATGAAGCTTAACATGCATATCAACCCTTAATTAAGATTGACAAAAGTTTGGGATCTAAACTAGAATTAGGTTTTCAACTGTAATCTTTGTTGCTAACCTATTCTAGTCACACTAGATGTCCCATTTTTCACTTGACTTTTTTTCGCTTGACATGTCATCAAATCAACGGTCGACTCTTCACCGCTATCGACACGTCACCCAATCAACTCGACATGTCGCCCAGTCAGCAGTCAATTTCCCAACGCTGTCAAAGCGAACAAACTAGGGGCACGCACGCTCAAGTTACGCACATTGTTTTCATTGACTTTCTGTGCGACTAAACTCGTTTTGTCACCAATGTGATGACATCAATGTCATCAACACGCAGAAAATTTACAATGAGAACCGCGACATGCCTTCCCCTTAAGGGGTCGGCCACCCCGATCCCGGGGGGGGGAGGGCCGCCGACGCTCCCTATTGTTACTTCTCATTTCACGCACGACGGCCATAACGCCCGCTCATCACTGCAATCGTATGGCGCCCTTTGTCGCCCATGCACCATCGCCACAATGACCGTCGTGATCGCCACAACGACCGTCGTGCACGCCCCGCGCACCACCTCTACGACCTTCGTCGCACGCATTCACATGACAACTCCGCGACAGGCCCCGTCGCCCGTGCCAACTCATCGCGCTCTCTACAACGCGCGCTCAATGCCAATAGTCACTTGATGCTCATCACCGACCGTGCATAATTGCCACGACGACATCACAAAGTATAGCTCTGCGACGTTCGTCGCCGTGCCCGCGCGCCATTCTCATCATGCGTGCCCCCGGCACCACACATATGCTCCGCGACCTTCATCGCCGTACCCATGTGCCATTCTTATCACATGTGCCCGACACCAGGTATATGCTCCGCGATGTTCGTCGCAGCGCCCATGCGGCATCCTTGTCACCTGTGCTCCGGCACCAAGTATTGTCCCCGCGTCGCTCGTCGCCACGCCCATGCACAACAATCATGATACAGGCCTTCGGGCATCACACTTATTCACCACACCATGCGCCCCCGCCATGGACGGGGAACATGCTTCGACCCACTCTCCGGAGAGTGCGGCATTCCGGGGGCTCTGTTCGTAGCACTCCAGCACAAGGACCCCTCCCTGCGGGACGGGTTGTATGCCGTTGCCAGCTCAATCAAACTGCGGCATGGGCTGAGCGCCATCACGGGCTAGCACCATCGCCGGCTCAATCAAACTGCGCATAGGCTGAGCGCCATCACAGGCTTAGCGCCATCGCCGGCTCAATCAAACTGCGGCATGGGCTGAGCGCCATCACGGGCTAGTGCCATCGCCGGCTCAATCAAACTGCGGCATGGGCTGAGCGCCATCACGGGCTCAATCAAACTGCGGGACGGGCTTCGTGCCGTCGCCGGCTCAATCAAACTGCGGCATGGGCTGAGCGCCATCACGGGCTAGCGCCATCGCCGGCTCAATCAAACTGCGGGACGGGCTGTATGCCGTCGCCGGCTCAATCAAACTGCGGCATGGGCTGAGCGCCATCACAGGCTTAGCGCCATCGCCGGCTCAATCAAACTGCAGGACGGGCTTCGTGCCGTCGCCGGCTCAATCAAACTGCGGGACGGGCTGTATGCCATCGCCGGCTCAATCAAACTACGGCATGGGCTGAGCGCCATCACAGGCTTAGCGCCATCGCCGGCTCAATCAAACTGCGGACGGGCTCGTGCCGTCGCCGGCTCAATCAAACTACGGGACGGGCTTCGTGCCGTCGCCGGCTCAATCAAACTGCGGGACGGGCTGTATGCCATCGCCGGCTCAATCAAACTGCGGCATGGGCTGAGCGCCATCACGGGCTAGCGCCATCGCCGGCTCAATCAAACTGCGGGACGGGCTGTATGCCGTCGCCGGCTCAATCAAACTGTGGTATGGGCTGAGCGCCATCACAGGTTAGCATCATCGCCGGCTCCATCACCAGGGACCCTGGCCCCTGCAGCAGGATGGGCTGTAACCACATCGTTCATGCGTGCGACGCCCGCTCGGGTTGCCCTTCCGCGCGCGCCACACGCAGGGGGCTTATGTTCATACCCTATTCTGGTCGCACCCCAGGACCCGCTAAGGGACCCACTTTGCACGACACATCACCCAGTCAGCGGTCAACTTTTCAACGCTCGAGAGCCGGTCAAAGCAACGCATGCTCAAGTCACGTGAACCGCTCGTGAAGCGACCTCGGCGTGCCTTCCACCTTGGGGGTCGGCCACCTCAAGGGGTCGGCCACCCCAAGGGGTCGGCCACCCAAAGGGGTCGGCCACCTTGAGGGGTCGGCCACCCTTGGGGGTCGGCCACCCTTGGGGGTCGGCCACCCCAAGGGGTCGGCCACCTTGAGGGGCTCGGCCACCCTTGGGGGTCGGCCACCTGCCTTGACGACCGACGCCGTCACCTTTGACCGTGCTCCGTTGTCACGACGACCGTCGCTCGCGGCCGCACTCCGCCGTAGTCGCGACGACCGTCGCTCTCGGCCGTGCTCCTTCGTCGCGATGACCGTCGCTCGTAGTCTCGACGACCGTCACTTGTGGCCGCTCTGTCGCCATGACAACCGTCGCTCACGGTCGCGCGCCATCCACGCAACGACCCTTGTTGCTCGAACGTCACTCTGCGACCCTCGTCGCCCGCACTCCACCGCGCCCATGCGCCACAATCATGTTATATGCTTACGGGATGGGCTCACAACCTCAAAGCCATCTCCGTCTTCATTCCAGGGGGCTTCGCTCCGTGCTCCGGCACTAGGACCCTTCGCAGCGGGATAGGCGACTCCTCCGGGACACTATCTCCGCCAGGGTGCCTGCGTGACTGGCCTACGTGCTCTGGCACTGGGGGCTCGCGTCGGCACCCCTAAGGACTATGACCCCCGGGTCACTCCGAGATGGGAGCAGGTCTTCGGAAGGGCATCTTGCCTAGTCCACCTGGCAGCTGGGCGTCGGGTCTTCCCCACCGCTGCCAGGCCTGTGGGATTCAGTAAGGGCTTGGACTGGAGGCTGGGGCAACGGGCTACTCTGACCATGCTACCGCGGCATGATCAGTCTCCTCAGACAGGCAGAGAGATGTTGCAAGGGCAGGGCAGCACGAACTTAGGGACCGGCAGTCCCAACGGAGGGTCAGTGCTTTGGCCCCCTGGCGACGTGTCGTTCCCAGGGGGTGACACATGTCAACTTATGACACATGCACATTTTTGCCTATAAATAGTGGACTTTGGAGCTTTTTCAAGGATCTTTTCTCTCATTTGGACTTTTCACTTTCTCTCTCTAAAAGACATTCTCTCTGGAATTCTAGTGAGAGAAACACACTTGGACTCCCGTCTCGGACCCTTGACGCTGCACCCTCACCACGGACTGTAGACTGTCGGTCGTGCCCTGCCTGCGCAGCGCTGCCAGCCCTCACGACCTGTCTGGGGAGCCTTGCCCTCGGCCCTTACGCCGTCCTTGCTGTCTCCCGCGTTGCCTACCTGGAAGCTGACTCAGACTGCATCCTTTGTGGCACCTCCACGTAGCATCGAACCATTTTCCGCATCATCATTTTGGCGACTCCGCTGGGGAGGTGAGCATCGTATTGCATTTGCACATCTTCCGGACTTAGGCATCATGCCTGTGCAACGGAGAGCTACCAGGACAACCAGCCAAGGACCCAACACCGCCATGCAAGAACACCACCTCGGTGATCAGGAAGAGACTAGCGCCACGCGGCTCCAAGACCAGCTGCCAACCACTACCCCCGACGTGCAAGTGATCGTAAGTGCAGCCATCCAGCAACTCACTCCAACCATCACCACTCTGCAAGATTCACAGACCACTCTACTAGCCGCCATTATGGAGATGCAAAAATCCATACAAGCCCTGGCCTCGCAGCAGGCCGCTCCATCAATCCAGCCTTCAGGACCGGGGCCAGCTTTTGACGTCGCCCCGGCCCCAGTGTCGCGACTACCGCCGCCTTGGATATCCAGACCCTTGGCGGTAGGGCTCGCAACACCCTCGCCACCAGTAGCTGACACATCTCCTTCTGCAGTGCCACCCCGCAAGCTACACACGGATCTCGGGCCAGTCTTGCAGCAGATTCTCCCTGCTGTCACACCATCTCATCCGATGCCGGCAAGAAGCTCCTCTGAAACTCATGACTCCATCGAGATGGAACCTAATCCCTATCCACCTGAGCAGCACCAAACCCCCGGCCAAGTGATGGACATGTCTCGCCAACCCACACTCGCCCCTGCACAGCTGCCCTTGCCAGCACCTGCACTATACCAACCCTCCCATGTCCCCGTTCATCAAGCCGTACCATCTGGGGGCTCGGGGGCTCGCGACGCACCAGGCGGTCATCACCCCTTGACCGGCAATGAGGCACCATCCTCCAACTATGTCACTCGGTCAGATTTGGAAGCCCTTGTCCGTCGCCTGTCGAGGAATTCCGAACCGGACTCCTCAACCCGTCTGACCGGACACGCCCCGTACGCCAATGATATCGCCATCGCACCCTACCCCCTCAAGTACAAGCAACCAAACTTTGTGCTCTTCAACGGACGTGAGGGCAACGCCCGTGAGCACTAACAAGATTCGCAGGCTCCTTGGAGCAGTATGGTACAGGAGCAGCTTAAAGTTGAGAGAATTCCACAAATCCCTTACGGGCTTGGCTTACACTTGGTATCACCAGATCCCCGCAGGGACCGTCCACACCTGGAACGACATGGTCCAGCTGTTTTTAGACAAGTTTCATTACGAGACCGAGCGCGTGACTATCGTTGATATTGCTGGCATTCGCCAGAACCAGGGAGAAGACTTGAATAAATATGTGCATCGTTTTCATCTCAAGTGCCTTGAGTGCACGGATTTCAGCAAAGACGAAACGTTGGTTCCCATATGCATCAAAAATATGATTGACGTCTACCGAGTGCATATCGAGAACCTACAGTTGAGGTCATGGGGACACCTCAAGGAGACAGCCCGACGAACTTACGAGACAGTTGGTCCTGTCAAGTCATGGAAGCCTCGACCGCAAAGTACGCTGTTGGCCTCAGCAGATACACCTATCACTCAGCGTAGCAACAACAACAACAACTATGCAGGCTTCAAGCGTCAGCTTCCAGATGGGGACCAAGGCTCCGACAAGCGAAGGCAACAAAGGCCTGCACCTGACTATCCCTGTGATCTGAATACAGTGAAGGAACTCTTGGCGGAATGGGTGGCGCATGACAAAAATTTCCAACTGCCACCAATGCGGACCAACATCACAGACGAAGAAAAGGCCAGACCCACCTACTGTCCTTTCCATCGAGCCCTTGGCCATCCGCTCAAAATTGTAATGCACTGCGAACCATCTTTGCAAGGAAGGTAGCGTCGGGCGACCTACAGCTACGGAAGAACAACGATGTACGCAAAGATCCCTACCCACCGCATCGCAACAATAGGGAGCACCAGGCCCTTATGGCTGTCACTGACCATGTCGAGCCTGTAATCCACGAAGCCCCGGCAGAGCCCATACTGACGAACGTGCCTCCTCCAGCTAAGCAGTCGATGCCTTCCTTTCGACAGATGACGAAGATCAAAAGTTTTTTTGATGAAATGGGGTTTTCACCCGCCGCCCGGACTTATCTTTCCAATTGCCTGCTCGAGGTCACCACCGGCCTCGGTCCCGAATGCTTCGCCGTCCAGGCTGAATTACGTCACATCCCCTCCACGGCCTTAGTCTTCTCGGATGAAGACTCACCGCCGGTCGAGCATCACAATCGGCCGCTGTTTTTAGAATGTACTGTTAATGGCACGGGCTTCCGTCGTGCCTTGGTTGATTGCGGCGCCTCGATCAACATCATACCTCTCATCACCCTGCAACAGGCCGGCATTCCCCCAAGGAAAATCATCCGTGACCCCGTCAAGATTACCGGCTTTGGACAGGGTCCTCAGTCGACCCTCGGCCATATCACTGTCGACCTCATGGTCGGAACTGTCCGTCGCGACACTACTTTTCACGTAATAGACAGCGAGTCTGCCTTTCACCTCCTGCTCGGGCGACCATGGATCCATGTTAACAAGGCCGTTCCCTCAACATACCACCAGTGTGTGAAGCTGGTAGCCGGTTCTACGGGGCATGAGGTAGCAATGACAATCCCTGCAACCAAAGCCCCCTTTGAATGCGCCGAATCTTATTTCGCCGAGGCCTCCTTCTTCACTAATTTTGCCGAGGATGGTGAGAATGCTACTCATATACATTCTACCAGGCTGCCAACTTGGGATGAGCTGTGCGGGGACAAGCCTCCCAAGGCCAAAACCAAGAAAAGTAACAAGAATAATGGGTCAACCCCACCGCTTCCGCCTGCTGCCACGACCAATTCCCCCCTTCTTCCCCCAAGTCCAAGAAGCAAAAGGCTGAGCCGGCCTTTCAACGTATCGTCAAGGACGGCAGAATCATCTATCAATTATGACGGTATGCAGGGGCTCCAGGTGGTCCCTCATCAGACCCCCTCGACCCCGACCCACTTGGAGAGACTGAATGGTGCTGCACGGCCGAGCATTGCCAGCCAGATCCTGACCTCACCCCCGGCGCGGCACCACCTTGCTATGAGGACGGCCCTCGACCACAGGCTGAAGATATTGAAGAAATCAACCTGGCCGACCCGGGCGAAGAACCGCGGCACACCTACATTGGCACAAAACTCGCCCCCGGCCGAAGAGAGGAATTGGTTTCCCTCCTGCGTGAGTATCGTGATGTCTTGGCATGGAGCTACAATGAGATGCCCGGACTGGATCCTGCCTTAGTCACACACCATCTCAACATTGCTACCGGATCCATCCCTATCCGACAACACCCGCGGACATTCCGCCCCGAGCTCGAATTGAAAATCAAGCAAGAGATTGAACGCCTTCTGCAGGCAGGCTTCATCGAACCTATCACTCACCCTATTTGGCTGGCTAATGTCGTCCCTGTACAAAAGAAAAATGGCCAAGTCCGCGTCTGTATTGACTTTCGGGACTTGAATAAGGCGTGCCCCAAGGACGAGTTTCCACTACCCAATATCGACATGCTTACGGAGGCCGCCGCCGGATATGAAACTTTATCTTTCATGGATGGGTTCGCAGGTTATAATCAGATTCGCATGAACCCCGACGACAGCGCCAAGACAGCCTTCCGCACTCCTATGGGTAATTTTTGTTGGAAAGTTATGCCTTTCGGCCTCAAGAATGCGGGTGCTACGTATCAAAGGGCTATGACAGCAATCTTCCATGACATGATACACCGTACTGTGGAAGACTACGTCGACGATCTTATTATCAAATCCAAGAAGGAAAGTGATCACCTCACCGACCTTCGAGCAGTCTTTGATCGTTGCCGCCAGTATAACATGCGGATGAATCCATTGAAATGTGCCTTCGGCGTCTCCTCCGGCAAGTTCCTCGGCTTCTTGGTCAGTCGACAGGGCATCGACGTTGACCCTTCCAAAGCTGCCTCCATCCAAGAAATGCCCTCCCCCAAGAACACAAAGCAACTGAAGAGCTTCCTCGGCAAGGTCTCTTACCTCCGACGCTTCATACCCGCGCTGGCCGAGCTCATTACGCCATTCCAACACTTGACGCGTAAAAGCGCACCATGGAATTGGGGTGCGCCCCAACAGCAAGCATTTGAACGAATTAAGGCGGTCCTCATGTCACCGCAAACCATGGTCGTACCACAACGGGGCATCCCACTCCTACTCTACCTGACTTCCACACCCAGATCCATCGGGGCTTTGCTTGCCCAAGAAGTCGAAGGTGTCGAGCGTCCTGTTTATTACCTCAGCAGAATAATCAGGGGACCCGAAGCCAACTACTCCGAGCTCGAGAAACACTGTCTAGCCTTGGTGTACGCCTCGCAGAAATTCAGACATTACTTTTTGGCGCACCAGATCACACTCGTCACCAAGGCTGACCCACTCCGTTACATGCTTACACGTCCCGCCCTGTCTGGTCGACTCACCCGTTGGTTGTTGCTATTGGCCGAATTCGGTTTATCTATCAAGAATCCTACAGCTCTGCGGAGCCAAGCACTTGCAGACCTCCTGGCCTTCTTCCCACGCCAACAATATGAACCGACCTCGGATCAACTGCCTGGGGAGGAGACAGCCCTGATCACCGACATCGATGAATTGTGGACGCTTGAATTCGACGGCTCTGCCACTAGCAAAGGTCCCAATGGCACACCCCTCCGGCAAGGGGGTGCCGGCATAGTCCTCCGGGCTCCAGACGGTGTTACCACTTCACTATCTTTCAAGCTTGCATTCCCGGTGTCTAACAACGAAGCTGAATACGAGGCACTTGTCATTGGCCTCATGCTTGCCGTCAGTATGGGGGCTAAGGCGCTGTGTGTGAAAGGAGATTCAAATTTGGTCATGAAGCAGGCGGACGGAGAGTTCGCGGTCAAAGAACCAGCCTTGGCACCTTATCGTGCCTTGGTGCAACACTTGGAAGGAAGACTCGGCCATGTCCAGTATGAACATCACAATAGGTGCCACAACAGACATGCGGACAGCTTGGCCACGATCGCGTCAAAGATAGAAGTCGATGGTGAACAGCGGATGCTAACCATCGTCAAGAGAATGGAACCATGCACAGCACTGAACCTAGTCCCGAAGGACGTTACTGCAGACGATTGGAGGCAACCGATTATCGACCAACTTAAAGCGCCATCTCTTGCTCATGCCTCCACCCTTACAGACTTTTCAATGATGGGAGATGTCTTATACAGGCGGTGTCCCGGAGGCACTCTAGCCAGATGTTTGGCCCCGGAAGAGGCAAAGCACAAATTACAGCTCGGCCACCAGAAGTGTTGTGGCCTCGACGGTCCCCCTCTATATCGTCGCCTCCAGCGTATGGGCCTATATTGGCCATCCATGGCCAAGGACGCCTCGGATATACAAAGGACTGTCCCGAGTGCTTGTATGCACCCGACAATGCAGAAGCTCTTGTCATTGACATCGAAGGTGACTGGCGCCAGCCTTTCATCCAGTATTTATCCCACGGGATTCTACCACCTGACCGCGGCTCAGCACGATCCATCAAGCGCAAGGCAGTCAAGTATTTTGTGACGGAAGGCGAGTTGTTTCGCAAGGGATTTTCGGGACGCACCCTGCGATGCTTGCAGGGTGCCCAAGTAGTCAAGGTGATTAACGAAGTACACAATGGTGATTGTGGTGAACATCAAGGCTCCCAGAAGCTGTATGCAGAATTACTAAGATTGGGGTATTATTGGCCGACTATGGAATCCGACTCCATCTCTCATGTCCGACGCTGCCAACCCTGCCAGCGGCACGCCGACAGGATACACACGCCAGCATCCGACTTGCGCATGATCTCAGCCCCGTGGCCATTTCATTCTTGGGCCCTCGACCTCATCGGCCCCATCCACCCGCCATCCAGACGCCATTCATGGATCATGGTTGCTACTGAACGCTTTACGAAGTGGGTCGAAGCCGTACCTCTGCGGAGAGCCACGGGAGGTGCCGTTTCCAACTTCTTACGTGACGTCATCTGTCGTTTCGGCATCCCTCGATGTATTATATCTGACAATGGCACGCCATTCATTAATCGAGAGGTTCGAGCTCTCATGGAAGGGTACAACATCAGCCATGCTACATCAACTCCCTATTACCCGCAAGGTAATGGTCAAGCTGAAGCTTCCAACAAGACTCTGCTCCGAGTATTATCGCGAATGGTGCATGACACCAACGGGTCATGGTCCGAACAACTGAATCTGGCACTCTGGGCCTACAGAACATCCCTGCACACAGCGACAAAGGCCACGCCCTTCTCTCTCGTCTACGGGGACGAGTGCGTGGTACCTGCCGAGATCGCAGTACCATCGGCTCGACTTTCTCTAAGCAGCGGTCTCGGAGATGAAACAGCCCGGCTGGCGGCACTTGACGGCCTCGACGAACGACGAGCCACGGCCCTGCGCCGCATGAAGAAAGTATCATGAGCAGCTCACGAAAGCTTATGGGAAGACCGTCAAGCCACGCTCATTTATCGAAGGTGACCTTGTTCTTCAAGCCGCCAAACATGTACGAGCCAACATGTCAGCTCCTAAATTCACGCCAAACTGGGAGGGCCCTTTTACGGTGCACGAAGCCCGCACTAATGGCTCATACCTCCTGCTCAACCACGACGACGGTCAGATCTCGGCCCCCATCAACGGCCGCTACCTGAAGAAGTATTATGCATAGTCACGGCAATGTTCCCCCAGCCCTATCCGCCCGCATCATAGTACTCGCTCTCATAGCATTTTTGTACATGCGACATTGCTTACAGACTTGTAATTTTTGTTGATCTGTATAGCATTCTACGCTACTCATGTAATGGCATTTTGTCCCACGTCCTATCAATACAAAGTCATGCTGTTACCTCAGCTTCTGTCTAGCTGACACTCATTTTCAACCTATGCTTCCTAAGTCACTTTCTACGGGCGGGAAGGGGGAACATTCACAGGTAACCAACATGCGCAAGACATTCAAACACGGCAAAAAGCAACCGAACACAACATGCAATAAGCCAAGATCATCAAAATATATACATATACATCAAACGTTTACTAGCCATCGTTGAGCGCTACAACTACAGCAAAGTAACATACAAGCTATGAAAGTCTAGACAACAGTGATGCAACTGGGTGGGAGCTGAATGCCTGAAGTGCCTCCCGCTCCGCTTGTAGCTCTGACCATCCAGCATCAAGCTCGGCCTGTCGCCTCAACCGCTCTGACTCTCGCCCATCCACCTCACCTCGCCGCCTCTGTAGATCGGCCAACTGCCTCTGCAAATCGACAAGCTGTCTCTCTATCTCTGCTACCTGCATGTCAATCCCGGCCAACTCTGCAGCAATCTCTGACCGCTCCGCCTCTAACCCTGTACGGCGCCGCTCCAGCAACATCTCCCGCATGACCACGACTGCACGCCTCTCATCCATCTCATGGCTGCCGCTCCTCGACCTAAAGAAATCTGCCAGCCAGTCCAGCTGCATGCCTAGTGATGTGAACGGAGCGAACTCTGAAAGCGACCGAGCAACGAACTCTGCAGTCCAACCCGTCGACGGCACACTAGCAAACGGCAGCAACCACTCCATAAACCCGGCAGACACCCACATCCGTAGTACTGGGTTCTCTACCCCCACCCTCTCGAATGTCTGCGGGAACACTGCCTTCACCAGTTCTAACCGGCGCACCGTCTCCGCCGGTAGCTGGAGGCCCCCCAAGTCGCCACATCCACCTGACCGCTCGAAGACCCTCTACTCATCTCTCCGGCTGCCGCGCCACTGCCGCCCGCTGCAGAAATCTCCGACATCCCACCAGCCCTCTGCGCACCAATCGTGGCTGAATGCATCGCCAGTAGAGTAGCGCCAGCCTCGACCACGGACTCCGGCAATGCGTCGTGCCGTCGCGCCACCCCAGCCTGAACCGGTGTCTCCTGCTCATGAACCGGGGCAGCAACAACAGGCTCGGGCTCCGCCGTATCACCACCATCACCTCCCACAACCTGTGTCTCCATGCCTGTCCACCAGTCCCGTCAGTATCAAACATCACTGTATCACTCCCCTCTCCGCCGTATAGGGCCCCCACCGTCTCCTCAGCGACAGGCAATGGACTCACCCTCCTCGTCACACCGGCCGCCAACGTCTCAACTGCCTCAGTCTCATCATCGTCAGCTGATCTGCCGGCCTCGGCTGCCATAGCCTCCTCTCCTCGACTTCGGTCTCTGCCTCGCTACCCTCCTCGACCGCCTCTTCCTCGTCCCCCTGGCAAAACCGCTGTCAGTTCATAAATTATGATCAATATGCAAACCATATTCATACGACAAAAGAAGAGACAGAAGCAAACCTCAGAGTCTAGCTCCTCTAATACGTCGCGCGGCCTCTTCGCCCCTGATGTGTGTGGGGCTGATGTACCGGCACTAGCCTGACGCGCCGTCTCCATCATCCCCACTCGCAATGCCGATAAAGGACCCTTGCCGGCCCCCGGCACCCTCGGCACCTCCGCAATAAGCTCCTCTCCGCGGTCCTCCCCTGGGGCAGCATCCCCCGGCTCTCCGACATCCTCCTCCGCCTCCCTCTCCGAGCTCGGAACAGAGCTCCCGGTCACTAGTGACAGCATCCCGGACTGCCTCGCGACTGTGGCCGATATCAGACTCAGGGCTCGGTCGCATGCAAACACATCTACCTGTCGACGTGTGCCTGACGGCTGTGCCAGCCATCCGGCCCAGCTCCCTCGCAGCCGCTCCCACCAATGTGCATAATCCGCTGTCACTGCCCCTGCCACCTCTGTCCCTGGCTGCCTCCACTCTGTCGTCGGTGCCGGCCACTCGCGGGCTCTGTCGTATCGTGTATACCCAAAAGCCGTCGCCACACTCCAAGGGCTATCATAACCGCATGGGGGCTCTAAGTCATACCCGAATGCCAACGACAGACGGTCCGGGCTATACCTCGCCACGTAATAGCAGCACTCGGCGGGCTTCCCGCCATCATCTGTCAACACCGGGAGCCAGCCGGGAAAATACGCAACCAATAGCGCCAGCTGTCCCGGCACTAAGTCGCCTCTCCTGCTCAGATCTGTCGTCACCTCCTGCACATGCAGCCATGGCGGCGTACCATATGATGCATGCATCTCCATATAGGGCCGTCGCTCGCACTCTTCCCGTCTGTCTAGGATCTGTGCCAACGGACACCCCGGCCTCCTGATGCCTGCCCAAGCAAACGCCCGAGACCCGCTGCACCACAACGCTACCTGCCGTGACCTGCCTGGCCGGGTCACTGTCCCCATCGTCGGTGACGGATGTGCGAGTGGGTATCCGTCGGGCCGGTACTCTGGAAAGCACTCGTACAGATACCTCTGCAAGAACATCCAGTCCACGTACGTCGCCACCTGATACCGACCATATGACCGCTTCACGTCATTCACGAACTGATCTAGCCGCGAATATAACGTGCCCAAATACACCGGAGCCAACCCGACCCGCCTGCCCTGCGCCATCCGAATGGCCAAGGGAAACACCCTCGGGGAAATGCCATCCTCAGGTGTCCCCTCGAACACAAACCTGCAAGCAACAACAGGCAACATATATCAGTTTGACGTTCTACATGGCAAGCATGACATACGATATATTCACGCATAATCACATGACAGTACGAAAATTTACCTCGACAAGAACATAGCCAAAAACGCCACCAACTCGTACCGATCGCTGCCGTAATACGGCCCCATCACGAACTGGGCAGCATTGCCCAACCTCTGGCCTGTCCTCGCCTGCGGCGTACCATAGAACTGGCGCAGCCACCCACCGTACGTCCCCTTCCGGTGCTTCTTCGTCTCAGCCAGGATGTCTAGTAGCTGTGTCTGCAACAGTCGCTCCTCCCCACTCAGCCGGGTCACCCGCGCATCCACCTCCCCGTGTATCGGCAGCCCTGTCAGCATCAGCACATCGAGTAACGTCGGCCCGATCTCTCCGGACTCGGTCACGAACGTATGCGACTGCGTGCTCCATCTTGCCAGCAATCGGGTCATCCCTGGTGTATCCCTATATAACTCCAGTCCCCTCGCCGTGATATCGATCGCCGGCAACAGCCCCAGTGCCTGCAACACCTGCGCCCTCTCGGTGTCTCCACCATATGCTCACACCAAAAGTCCCACCCTACCGGCATCGCACTATGGCCCTTGAACATCACAGGCGACCAAGGTATGTCCTCTCTCCCAATCAACAATGCCGGTACATACCTCGGCGACATCACAGGCGCCTCCTCCCAACTCGGCGCGCGCAGGTATGGTGACGACAGCCGAGGCTCCTCTCCCATCGACGGACCACCCCACGGTGTCGTGAACGCTCCGTCTGCCACCCGGATAGCCAACTCCCTCCACAGCTCCCGGTCCGGTACACACGGTACTACTCCCCTCACCCCCAGTAATGTGTTCGTCTTGTCCGGCTCTGGATCATAGGACCTCCTACCGCCATCGTCAAAGGTCAATGGCACTGCTACCTCACCGCCCGCTCCTGGTATGGCCTCATCGACTGGCGGCGCAGGCACAGGTGCAGTCGTCTTACCCCGCAGCGGTCGTGACGTACCCGCCGCAGCCCCTCGCGGCTTCGCCCACATCTTCTACCGAACTTTCTTCGCCGCTGGCGTCGCTCCGGGCTATAAGGTTGGGACTTGGGCCTGTTGGACACTCTAGGTGGCCGACCCCCTGGGCATGGCCGACCCCCCTCGCGGGGCTGACCCCCTTGAGCGGCCGACCCCCTTGCGCGGCCGACCCCCCTCGCGAGGCCGACCCCCCTTGTGCGCCCGACCCCCTTGGCGTGGCCGACCCCTCTCTCTTCTGCTCAGTCCCTTCCCCCACTTTGCCCTTCCCCTTTTCTGTCGCCGCCGACCCCTGGCTGGCCAACCCCCCTCGGG